>PVIJ01004926.1:0-110617 GCA_004024925.1 Scalopus aquaticus | reverse complement strand
TTTCACTTATAACAGGACTATAGGGAGGCCGGGTGGGAGAGAGACACTCAGTGGTGGGGGAGGGGGGAGGGGAGGATAAGGGCACAAAATGGAAGAGAGGAGAATACAGGGGACCATGGAGATGGATCACGGGTGAATTGGTGGTGGGCTGCCCAAGGGGAATACAAAATGTAAAAGACATAAATAACAATAAAAAAAATGGAAAACAAAACAAAACAAAAAATTGCTAATCTGTTAAATGAAAAGTCCATATGTCAAAATAGGCTCCAAGGTACTGGCTTAATCATTTTGCAAATCTTTTATTAAAATTAAGAAAGCATTTAGATTTTTATTTTCCTGCATGCAAACGATTAACCAAGTTAATTTGCAAGTTGAGAATTTCCTTTGTGTCTTGCTTCTCCAACAACATATAAATAGCCAAGTCCTTACTGCAGTTGTCAAAAAATTGAATTTTTAATAAACCCTGCTACAGGTCTTCATTCACTATAATTCTTGTTACGATTCAATGAACATTGCAAATGATCATTTTTCGTATTATTCAAAACTGCTCACTAATTTGGCAAAAGGTTTGCCCACATTTGATTTACTTAATACCCAAGTAATATTAGATAAAATGAAAAGAATTATATATTAGCAAAATGCTTAATTTAGGGCCATGAGGCTGCTCATGCATGCTTTCCAATAGTTGGCTTCTGTGGCTTGGCCCAGAGACAGCAAACACCCCCATTCTCCTTCCTCCTCTTTTCATCAAGCTCCAGGATCAACTCCCCCCTTTCGCTCAGAGCTTTCACCTTAACATGGCTTTTCACATATTTTTCCCCTCTGGACCAGTTTATCACATTGCATTTTTTTTTTTATAAAAAACCTCAGCCAGTAATATAGAAATATTTGTTGGTGAGAGTAAGGGACACAAGGGAATACATACAAAGAAATATAGCAAAAATATGTACTGTTATCAAAAACATACAATTTGGCAGGAGATAAAATAAAGGAAACAATAGCAATACAATAAAAGCTCTATTTAGTTAAGTGCTAAATTATATCATTCAGCATGAAAGCTTTAAAAATTCCCCAAAAAGCCACTTTGTCATACACCTACAGTCTTATGTAGAAATAGATTTAGAAGATAATAGATTTATGATCAATGCTAAAGGATTTTAAATAATTTCTCTTAAAAATATGCTAATAATAAATTTATTCTCAAATTACTCTAAAACAATAAATCGATCATGGTAATTGTTAGTGACTTGAAAGTTTTTGGGAAGTGAGTGTATGTCTAATGAGAAAAAAATCCAATTGTTCTTGGATTGAAGAATTTTCATAATTTCACAAAATTGAAATGAAGCAAATTTTTATTGTTTTCTTTTTCCAGGGATGTTTTCTCATAAATGTAAGTATACCCATTTTTAGTACTGTAAACCTCTATTGTGACATCATCATCATTACTTCATTTCATCATCACAGTTTTGTGAGGGAAACAAAATAGATGGAGAAATGTTTCTAGATCACTTCTTACTTTTTCTAGAGATTAGCAAGTATAGCAGTGCCCTAGCACTGGTGACACTTATCTACCAGTGGAAGCTGAATTCTGATGTATACAATGTTGAGAGCTTAGACAGAAGATTCAGCAGGGGAGATTTAGAGGGGGGAAAAACAAAAAAACAAAAAAACAAAAAACAAGGAAAGCTTGTAACATAGATACCAATTGGTTCAAACAAGATGTGAATATGTCAAAGAAGGGACAGCTGACTCTGATAAGTGACGATGAAAGGTGCAATAAACAGAAAAAGAAAAGTGTCCATTAGTTTTATTGATATAAAAGTTGTTGTTGCTCATGATAACAGCATTTTTACTGTATGGTAAGAAAACAAGTGAGACTGAGTGCACTTTGGAATAAAAGAACATTTAGAAATAGAAGCCATAAATGTAGAATAATCAAAGTATTTTGTGGTAAAGAATAAAGATTTGTGAGATGGTAGCTGAAGAGGTCTTTTAGAGCTAAAGAAGGTTGTTGTTACTGTTGCTGTTTTTTTTTCTTCTAAAAATGGAAAATAACATGCTGTATTTTTATTCTGATGTTAATGATCTATTGAGATAATTGATGACTGAGGAATGAATTGATTTGAAAAGACAAGTGGTAATAGCACTCCGTTGGGAACTGGAACACTATTCTCTTTCTCTCAGCAGTACTACAGGCAGAGTATCTGATGTTTCTATGGCTTTAGATATTGTAGATTTGTCTCTCCTTTCTGTGACTGACAGTACATTGCATAACAATTGTTCAATAAGTAGCTGTTCAATGAATTGGGGAAATTTTAGAGGCCTTCCCAAAATTTACTTCCCAATATTTAAGTTTTGGCAAAGGGAGAAAGCTAATAATTTAGAACTCTAAAAAGGATCATGTCTCATTTTTTAATGTAAATGAATATGCTTAAAAATATTCAGAAGTTAACTGTCCCATCTGTATTTGTTTATTATTTACCTCATTGAGATAAAATTATATACATACATAAATGTCCACATTTCAATCGTACAGTGCAATACATGTTTTGATGCTAAATATTTGATAATATTTGATAATATTTGATGCTAAAATAAGTTATGTAATATTAAATTTATTTTCAAATTATTTTTTCCTCATATATATAACTGTGTCTTACTTTTTGTATTGAATAAATATCATATAACTTCACTAATTTTACTTATTACTTCCAGTATCTTTTTGATGGATTCTGTATAGTTTCTGAAATATTCACTTACAACATCTGTGAATAAAAACATTTTGTACATCTCTCTGTTCATTTTTTAATGCATTTAACATATTTTTTTCCAGACCTTAACAGCAGTTTCTTTATGTACAATGGCTCACTTGGTCATTGTGTAACAGTGTGACAGCCATAGGAAGGAAAGGTTCCAGGTTCTCTGTCCCACCATAAAGAAGGGTGGAGCTGGGCAGGGAGGAGAAGCTACAAAGAGTCTGGGGAAAGGCTGGAAGGAGGAGGAAATAGAGAAAGAAGGAAGAAGATTAGAGGAGGCACATGGAGCAAAAAGACCTGTGAAGAAGAAGCCACACTTGCTTCTTGGCTTTGGTCTTGTACCTGGGACTTGGAGGACATGAGCAGAGACACTTGAAACAGACATGGGTCAATGACCATTGGGGAGACTGACAATGGAAGGCTTAATTGTGATTTAGATTTTGCTCTTTTCCTTCTAGACTTGCCTGGCCCCTTCTGCCCCTTTCCTATGGGTCTGAATCAGAAGGTACCTTAGACTTGTGGTGAATTTTGGGGCCCCAGTGGCTCTGCTTTGGGCCAACCCTGTTTGGCTGGGCATTTACCCATGAGGGGGTGGGTAACTTTGGATGCTTAATGGAAACTATTTTAACTGTATTCTTTCTCTTTCTCTTCTCTCTGTTGCACACTAATTGTTTTTAAAGTGCTTTTTATTGAAGTTCTTATGCAGTAGAGTATGTTTTGTTTTTATGGGGTGGATGGCAGAACCATTTAGAGCAGGCAGGTTTGGACGCCCCAGGGTACCACTCAGTCTGCCAGATAACAATTTTGTATACACTTCTTATACATAGCCTGATTCTATTTGCTAATCAATCATACTGTATGGAGGGTTTTTGCATGTTCATGAGAAAAATGGTCTATATTTTGTTTTTTATTCTCTTTGACTGGTTTTGGTATCAGTGTAATATTGGTCTCATAAAAAAAGGTATATTCTCCTTTTATAAAAATAAAACTTTGGCAAAATTCCCCAGTGTACTTGATTAATCTTTAAAATTTCATTTTTTTATATTTACAATTAACATTTTAATTTATTTAATATTTATGGGCTATTCAAAATATTTTGTCTCATTTCACTGAATTTTGTTAATTTGCAGTTTTTTAAGGAATTGGCCCATTTTGTCTATGTTGTCAAAATTATGAGTATATATGGTTGTTCATAGTATTTCCTTATTAACATTAACAGCTTCTGGATCTGTTGTGATACTTTGTTTCATTCCTGATATTAGTGTTCTTCATCTTCTCTTTTATTATCTGTCAGTTGTACTAGAGATCTGTCAATTTTATTGAGTTTTTAGAAGAAATAACTTTTTGTTTCATTAATTTTCAGTATATTTTTTCTGTTTTCAATGTTATTGTTTCTGTTGTATATTATTTCATTCTGATTATTTTGGGTACATTTTGCATTTTGACTTTCTTTTCCAGGTGCTGAGGCAGGAACAAAAATTATTGATTTGACACTATTCATCTTATCTAAGATAAGCATTTAGTGCTATAAATTTCCTTCTCAGCATTGCTTTAGCTGCATCTCACAGGTTGTGAAATTCTGTGTTTGATTCAGTTCTATGTATTTTTTATTCCCTTTGAGACTTCTTTGACCCACATAAAATGTTTTAAAGCTACTTTTCTGCTAATTCTATCATCTAGTTTATTTTAGTGTATCATCCCATAATGAGACAGCTTGTGTAAAATACATTGTGAACTACTAAGATGAGTTTTCCTAGGTCCTATTTAAACAGGTAGACTGAATCATGTATTGGCAAACTCTGTCTAAACAATTGGTCCACCACATTGATCATGAGATGCCAAGCTAGACAAAAGTGTTAGATCCTAACTAATGATTATCCCACAATTTCCTGAAGAGAGAAGACCAAGAGGCAGTTGGAGTGTAACTTGTATATGCTGAGGAACAGCCCAACCAGAAGAGGCTATGAGGCTGCTTTGTTCTATCCCACCTCATGGACATACGCTTTAAATATCTTCTCCTAACTCACTGCATGAAGCCAGGATAAATTCTCCTTTCTGTCATTAGTTATCTCAAATATCATTCTTCAATAAAGTTTTATTTGGTTCATCTAGTTTGGTTCTGGGCCTGTAACAATACCTTTTAGCTTCTTTTCTGGCTAGATGAGTACTCAAAATTGCATCAGATGGGTTAGCAAAAAAAGAGCAATCACTTTAATAACATACAAATGGAGAATCTACTTGTTTGTAAAATCTAAATAATAACAGAACAGACCAGGAATAATTATCCTGCTTTTGGTGCCCGAGGCATCAAGGGCAAAGAAGGGAAGACTTCACATGACAGACAAGGAGGGGGTGACATCATCCTTACTTGGAAAGTAAAGATGAAATTCTTAGATGGAGAGAACACACTGACTGATGAACCTAGAGCTGGATGAGACAACTCCTCACCCCAACTATATTTTTCTAGGTCATAAAATGGGGGAACAGTGATTAACTTCTTCCATTAGGAAAAGAGCAAAGCTTAGGACATATTTGACCTCTTCTACAAGAACAGTAGCTTCTCTAGCCTCATGGCTCTCACTGCTCTCAAACCAAACAATCTGCAATCTTTAATTGATGCTAATAGACCTCCAAAGGCTCTAGGGCCTTTATTGGTCTCTTCTGCTCATATCAAGCAGAAATGAGGCCTCCTCTAGGCCTATTGAGAAAAGCCTATCTGACATTTTTGGAGAGATTAACTCAACAGTGTCTAGCCAGTGTCTGTAACTGATGTTTTTTCTAAGTTCTGGGTCACATTTTCCTTCTTCTTCACATGCCTACAATATCTCCATTGGAAACTAGATATAGTAAATGCTATAAATGTTAAATATCTGAATCATATAGCCTTCCTTTAAAGTTCTGATTTTTTTTTTTCTTCTGTGAAAGGAGTTGTGTAACTTGTGTAACAGCTTCATCGCTCCTTCCTTTTTTTTTTTTTTAAGATTTATTTATTTATACATACAAGCTGGGGTACAGGCCAGAGGTGTGGGGTGGCGAGAGGGTTCACCAGAGACAGAGTGGGTAGCAGAACAGGCAAATCAGAAATACACTGCTGAGGGGAGCAGTGGGCGAGGGAGGAGCGGTCTGCCGCACCATGTGGGATTCTCCCCTACTGGGCATCGAACTCGCATCGCGTGCTGCTGAAAGCTCCACAGCGCAGCGCTCAACCGCTGCACCACCAGGGAGGCCCATCACTCCTTCCTTTTTGAAAAAAATTATCAGTGAAGCCTTTATTTGGCAATGAATAGAGCTATACTACTATGATAAATACACCTGGTATTTCTCTTAAATACCATAGGGTTTTTGCACACTATTTTCAATTGGAACATTTCTCCATCTGGTGTGAACTCTTGGTATTTTTTAATCTATAGCTTCCTGGTAATGGTATGTGGTAAGCAGTCACTGAGATATCCTCCAATTATTCCTTTCTCTTGATATTCATGTTTATGTAATCCTCTTCTATTGCATTGGTTGAATCTAGTCAGTTGCTTCTAATAAAGAGAATTTGGCAAACATTAGAATATCACTTTCAAGTCTGTTTACAAAAAGATTGAGACTTCTAGCTTGCCTCTTGTCCTCTGTATTTATCTTGTACTGGCGTAAAGGTGATGTTAATTGGAGTAACTGTAAAATCATTTTCACATTAGATCAAAGCTATTGTCTAAGAATACTACGGCATTACACTAAATGCCCTATAAAGATATGTAGCTTACAGATCTTCTCAACCAAACAATAGGCCTAAACCTATATAGGTAAAGTGTGAAGTCCTGTATTTCTCAAAGGGCAAGGAAAAGCAAGTCTGACTTCATAAAAAGAAATCATGACTTCTGTCTATAAATAAAATAAGTAAAATTAATCCAAATGAGTTCTATAGAATTCTCTCAGTTTTTTGGAGAGAATTGTAACAGCAGAAGAACAGGTAGTTTGATGGTAAATGGACCAGAAATGCCACAAAACGAAAAAAATAAGAGGGACCCACAGAATTCTACTAGAACACAGAATTCTACCAGAAGGAAAGAACTCTGCAACAAGCAGATGTTACCTTTCATTAAAAAAGAAGGATAATGCAGGGGGTGGAACCAAAGCCAAGAAGGCTTAGTTGAAAGCCAGGAAGAATTATTCTGTCTTGAAACCTAATCAAGAATCTTTCAACAGTTGTCAAGTTAGATTACAGAATTGCTAGAGACAGTGACTCTTTGTGACTCTCATTTTCCCCTTTTTGAGCTTAAATCTCTATAGTGGTTATCATATGACTGTTCCAATGCTGTATGTTAGGTCTGTGGGAGACAGATAACTTGCCTCTTCAGTTTCATAGGTCTAAAGATTGAGAGGAACAAATTTGAGGATCTGTATCTGAAGGACAAAACTAAAGTAGCTTCATCCACACATGGATTTAATTTAGATATTGAAATTTTGGAAATGAGCTGATGTAATGGTATTGTTAGAGGAACAATTTACCCCATTGCTTTTTTTTTTCAGACTCTATCCCCATTTATGTGCTGAAGAAATCTACAACTTCCACATACCACAAATCTGAATTCCTGAATGGGGGCTACTAGAAACAAGTGCGAGCTAAGTGTCCATACTTGGCTTATAACTAAACACATGCGTACTTGTACTCTCTTGCTTTTCAGCCTTCAACTTGTGCCCTAGACTGATAGAAGGGGACCTGTAGAAGAAAGACATGGACAACAATAACTAAAGTGGATGATCTTACACTTCTAAACTACAACCAACAATGTAAACCAAGGTAACTGCAATAAAAATTTTAAAAAGAAACCAGAGGATACTTAGCAGTCTATTAAATGACTCCCAATGACTCTCATTTCCTTGTATTTAAACCCCTGTATATTCATGTGTCCCTGGGTATGAATTTGACTTAATAAATATAATACAAGAAAACTGATGGGATAAAATATTCCTGATTAGCTTGCAAAAAAGACTGACACCTCTCTGTCTCTGTCTCTGTCTCTCTCTGTCTTTGTCTCTCTCACTCATTCTAGTTCTCTCTATGTGTTTTAGAACCTTTACTTTGGGGAAAACAAACCATCACTTTGAGTGCTTTCAAATGGAGAGGTCCACAAGGTATAGTACTGAAATCTTTAGGCAACAATCAGTGAGGACCTGAAACATTCTAACAGTCACAGGAGTAGTCTTAGAAGCATATTTTCCCTAGTAGAACCTTAAGATGACTGCAGTACCATCTAATACCTTGTAAGAGATCCTGAGACAAAGTCATTCAATTAAACATTTAGTCAAAAATGCCAATATCTGTATTAACGTCACATAGCTTTGCCTGATTCTTTTACTCTGATTTTCAAATTGAAGTTTGTTCAGTTTCTATGAATTTTGACAGCAGAATAAAGTGTTTTGTGTTCTTTCTTCCTCATCCCCTCACTCCCACCCTTCCTGCTTTATGTCTAAAAAGGCAAGTCCAGAATCAGATATTCCTTCATAGAAGTTCTTTTATACTTCAAGATTTTAGTTTCCATTTTTTCTAATTCTTACAAGTTTTATTCTTCTTCAATATTATTACCTTAAAATTCTTAAATTCTTGCTTCCTTGTACCTTTGACTATTTGTGGACATTTTACTTGAAAAGCATTTCCAGAAATACAACTAAAATTAAAAAAAAAAATTATCTCAGAACTACATTGAAAGTATGTTTCTTAAAAGATGATTGTGTTTGCCTTGTTTATGCAATCGGATAATTATCAAGCCAAGATTACCTTACATAAGCCCAAAAATTGAAATTCCATGTAAGATCCATGGGATTAAAATCAGGCAATATACTGAAGAGATTAGTTCCAGACAGCAATTTCACAATGACTTTTAAGCCTCTGATTTACTGTGACTCGGAGACAGCAGTCATTTAGTTCTCCATTTTTACGGGCATGGCAGGCTGTGAGACCTTCCCTCTTATTTCAGCCAGAAATTTATTTATTTTTTCTTCATAAATTTGCATAAGTCTCCATAAGGCTGTTAAAATAAAGGTGTTAACTTATTTTAAGGACAAACTACTCCCAAACTTCTTTCCTCTCTTTATTTTATTTTTATCCTTCACTTATTCTCTGGTAAATCCTTTTCATTTTGTCAATTATTTGAAAGAGTGGAGTACTTTTAAAATATCTTATTTATTGTTTTTAAATTCTTTTCCCACTATGACTGTTGATGTTCATAATCTAACCTGCTATTATGACAATATGAAACAATTCAGCTTTGTCAAACTTTAATTTTCCCACCTATAAAATGGAGATCACAATTAAAATTTCACAAAGCTATTAAGTAAATCAATAGAGGATATATGTAAATATATATTAAAGTGTGAAGCACTTCCCAATGTTAACAAAAATTTTATTAATTCAAAAATATATGTAGAGGGTTTTTATTATCTGGTTATACATTGGGATAATCATATGACTAAAACACAGTCCACACTTGCATTAAAGTGTAGGAAGCAAACACATACATCAACAATACATATGTGCTCACTGTTCAAAGATGAAAAGATTGTGAAGTTGGGCAGTCGTTGAGGGGTTTTCAGAATAAAAGGTAGATTCAAGGGACATTTAGAAGCTAGAAAAGTCATAATTTGGTTAAAAAGTGTAAATGGCAGTAAAACAAGAAGCATAAATCTAGAGACAAGAATAATTTTATAGATGTGTGGATTAAGAAGAAATGGCAGATATGTAGGTAGATAGATAAATAGAATCAACAGACAAAATGAGATAGAGTGCTCTGTCTACCTACATATATATAAATATATATTCACAATGGCATACTACTCAGCAATAAAAGAGATGAAACCTTGCCATTTGCAACAACATGGATGGAACCGGAAGGGATTAAGCTAAGAAAAATAAACTACTGATAAAAGGAGAAAGACAAATGCCAAATGATTTTCCTCATATGTTAAATACAAAGAAACCAAATAAAGGGTCAGACAATAATAAACCCTAGAAATTTGCTGTAAATCTAAGACTACCAGAAAGGGAGGGGGAAGGAGGAAATGGAAGGGAAGGCAAGAGGGAACAATGAACTTGCTCAAAAAGAAAAATACAAATATTCATAAATGCAAATCCACACACAAGCATATTATATACGTATTATAGAGTGTCTTGCTATCTCATTTAACATTTATCCAAAGTAAGTTCCATGCAGGTGTATAAATAGATTTCCAAACATTTTTTTTCCTCATTCTTTGAATGATTATAATGATGTTTGAAATCAGTTCTACATGGGGAGACATTAAGCTATTTCTAGTCTTAAGCTAAAGTGAAAGATGCTGCAAAGAATTGTTCACATATCATTTACAAACTAATCATTTATGTATTTATTACTTCCAATTTTGTTTTGTTTGCTTCTCCAATATTGCATATATATAATGTGTGTGTGTGTGTGTGTGTGTATATATAACAGTTAATAAAATATATTAACTCTATTTTTGAATAATTTCAAGTGGGGAGTATTGTTTTTCTATATCTTTATGTCTTCTTGCTCTTGCTTCATTTTCATCTTTTGTTTTGCTATATCTTAAATAATCATTTTATCTTTGCATTTCTTTTATTCAGTTTTTCTTAATTCTTAGCAAATTGTTTTGTCACAGTTGTATCAGCTTTAGAGCAACAACTTTGTTTTTTCAATTGCATTTTTTTTCATGATCACTGACATTGTTTTTCTATATAGCTTTATCAATAGTTCTGATTATTTTAATCATCTTTGGATAAGGGGGCTTTCTGTTGTTTCAACTATTTGAGGTAGAGACCAAGGCTTTACCAAAGGAAATCAGAATATTTTTCAGATGACTGAGAATTGTGTAGGTGAATTCTTTCAGGTTTTACTTCTCTTCACAAAGTGCATATTTTATTGACTATTGGTACTTAATGTCTCTCTTCCTTATCTTTCAAGTGTATACTGCTTCCTGAAAGTATGGCCCCTTTTGAATATTTTCTCATACAGTCCTACAGCCCCTGAATCTTTGGACTACGTCATGTCTGGTAATTGATTTCAGGGTTTTTATACCACTTTCTTATTACATAAAATACTTTTGGATTGGACCTTGAGGATTTGCTCCTCAGTTTTGAAATAAATTTTCTCTGGTAGCTTCTGAGTGCTCTCAAAAATCTGATATTCTTAAGGTAACATTTCAAAATAGATGTCTTTTGTCTACACATTGTCTGTGATGATCATTCACTTTCAATCCAAATCACTCTCAGACATCATACCAAATTTGTCATACATATTACCTTCATTATTCCTTGCAAGCTAATATATATATATATATTAGAGAGTAAGAAGCTTAGGCTTTGTTTTCAAGAACAGATACATAAAAAGTAGCTAAGTCAGATATCGAAAAAATATATATGTATAACTTCAAATCCCATGTTTTTTGGCATAAACAACAGCTACAGAAATTCCCAGATCACAAAAATAAACTGTAGGTATTGTGAGCATAGCTCAATTTTTATCATATTTATCTAAGCTGTACACCAAAAACGAAAAAAGAAATGTGATAATATTATGATGTTTCTATTATATATGTATGAACAACATTTAATCATTATCAGTGAGGCATAGGTTACTACGGATTATTTACTTTGCAATTCAAAGGCCTCAACATTCATAGATTGATTTTGATACTCATAACCACAGTAGCTAGGCACCAATATAAAATACAACTTTTAAAAATGATCCCATAAAGACTAATCATCTAGCAAAAGTCACAAGAAAAATAAAAATCAACATTTCAGTTTAAATTTGAACTAGTAAAAAAGTATCATGACACATCATAATAATACATCAGAGTTCTTAAAAAATTGCTAAAAAAATGCTACACTAGGAAAGTATTTAAATTAAAGCAAGCAGTACCTTAAATTTGGACAAAATCCCTTTCAAATCAAGTTGTTCTTCTCATCAAACCCATGAATGTTGACAGAATATTAATATCTGTTTACAGAAGAGTGAAATGGGCAATTGATTTGAAGCTGACCTTTCCTGAATTTAAAGTAGGAGGAGCATGATTTTTCCCCTTTTTTGGTTCACATGTTCAAGTTAGTCTTCATTGTTATTGTTGTTGTTTAATAAGGATTTTTTTGAAGCTTAAGAGGAGATACTTCCCATTTAAGAAAATGCCTGGAGTTACTTTGCTGTGTGTGTGATAAGGTAGCATATAAATCCAAGTTGCTAATGGTATCTATTCTCACAAAAGAGCATCTTAGGAACTGCCTTTTGCTGAGACTGCCTGGAGAAGGGAGGGAAGCAGAGATTTTACTCCTGCTTTAAAAGGAAATAGTCTGCAGGTGGCTGCATAGTGGGATAAGCAAATAGGACAAAGGGTAGCACATGGTTTTCTTCATAGAATAACACTAAACAAGAATGAACCAGGAAGAAATCTTTTGTACAGACAGTGTTGTGAAGCTTTGGGTTCCTAACTCCTCATGTTTATGTAGGAAAATCAGGGTATGCTTAAAATTAGATTTTTCTCCACAGGAATGCCTTACTACAATGTGGAACTGGAGAAGTATGTAATTTTAACATTTCTATTCCTCTAAATCAACTAAACCAATTCTGAGTCAAGTGTTAAGATGTTACAAGCCAAAATAAATCCATGCTCTTTGATGCTGCACCATCGACCTTAAGATCAAAGTCAATTCTTTCTTATCAAAGAGTTTGTCCAGGGCTCAGAGTTAATATATACTTTTTATTCAGCTCTAAATGGGAAATGAGTTTTTAAAAGGAGGAGGTAGGTTTAAAGAAGTGTTGAGTTAGTCACAAGAAATGTTTCATTTCAAGTTTTCTGTATCCCTTTATTCAGCTCAATTGTACCTGCAGTTGAAAAATATTTGGCTTGCCCCATGGAATTTGGAAAATATTTTGCTTCAAGTCTGTGGTTTTACAATGAAATCATGATGATTTCAGCTGAGTCTGATTTTCAAAGATAAGTAGTTTCTTGAAAAACACTGCCAGATTCCATAGCTTGCTGAGGGAAAAGTGAGAGAGGCTGAAATTCATTTCAAAATACCCCCTGCTTGTGTTTGGAAAAAAGTATTAGCAACAACAAAGGTGTTCACTACTGTAAGATGTTCGGCTGTTTAGCTTTGGCTTCAGAGATTCTATTCCCTGTTCTTGTCACCTACTCTAATATTGGGAGGCAGCTGAGTGGCCTCCAGGATAACCATATCACAGGACAAAGGAAAGGAGATGGGGATGGAAGAGTTCCAATTTCAGCCCACTGGAGCCTATGAGCTGGTGCCAAAGATAACAGAGTAGTATCAAAGGCTGTATGGGACAGCTGCACTTGCAGAGGCTACAAAGGCAAAACAAGGGGGGAGGGGGCAACGGTGGGGGGAAGAATGAGAGAGAGAGAGATTTATATATTTTAGTGTCATACACGATTCAGTTCTATAAGGGACAGAGGAAAAATGGTTAGTAAAGAAGGTGGATAGAGAAGAAAGGTAAAGAAAAGGGATTGGTAGGAAAGGGAAATGAAAAGAGGGGAGCATCAGAAGGATGGAGAAAAATACCAAAAGCAGGGAAGAGGAAGTGTGGACTGAGAACATTGAGGGAAAGTGATAAAAAAAGTTGCTTCACTAATTTAAAGAATTCTATAACAAAGAAATTATCAGTAGGAAGTTGATTATAAATTGAAGCTCCTTTGCAAGCAATTGAAGACTGACAATCGGCTATTTTGTCAGAATTTCCTTCCGGAAATATATCAGCTTCTTGTTAAATACATCAACTTCCCAGATCAAGATGACATTTTAAAAGTATAAGCAAATTTCCTGCTAAAAATGAATCAATTCTAACATTATTAGGTGATTTATAGGGAGGGAGGCAGTGAGTAGTGTGTGTGTGTGTGTGTGTGTGTGTGTGTGTGTGTGTGTGTGTGTGTGTTTCAAGGAGTTGACTGAGTATATCATGGAAATAAAAAATTAGGTTAACTGATGGACAGCAAATAATAGGTAGATGATCTACAGACTTGGTTCTCACTGGATGCAATTTTCACTCCCATGGGAATGCAACTATAGTACATAAAAGCCAGGAATACTGCTAACCATACTATAATACACAAGTCAGAACAACAAATAATTACCTGGCCCTATTACCACCGGCACAAGAGAACTTTGAGACACCTTGATCTCCACTTAAAGACACTTGGGACTACACGGGGGTTGGCATTTTGCTCGCTGTATAACCTAATTCTTTGTGTCTCATTTTCCCTACTTTATAAAATGAGGACAACATTTCCAAAGAAGTATTAATTCTGAATACATATTATTTCAAAAAATCTTTAGCACTGTATCTGGCACTAGATTACTATATAATAGATATTATTTTCATTTTCTTTCCTTCTAAGGCTTAAGCTTAGAGTAAAGTAAAATGAATTAATAGAAACTAATGAATAAAATACACATTGATTTTTTTTTCCTCTACCCTGTGTGGCAAGGTCTATGAGTTGTAAACAATGTCATGATTTCCATAGCATATAATTTTTGTTCAAATAAATAAATAATAGAAATAAATGTCCATGAATGTTAAATGTGTGTGTGTGGGGGGACCTTTTCTTATCTAACTATAATAATGAATAAAATATAATGTTTAATTTTCTTTAATATTTATACTCATCTATTCAATAGCTTTTCTCATCACCAAAAACCTTGGTTATGTTCCCTTCTAAAGCACAGTTCCTCTTTCTTATGATTTTTCACACTGTGCTAATCTATTTAGGACTACATTTCCCACTGAACTATAAGCTTGTGGAAATAAAGAAAGACCACCCAAATGTGAACAAGCACAAGCCATTTATTTAGAGCCTGCAAAAACAAGGGAATCAGCCAACATCACTTGCATTTGGCAGAGACTCAAAGGCAGGCAAAAGGTGGGAACGCTTTATAGTTAAAAAAATAAAAAAGGAATGTTTCATGTATGCCCTGATTGGAATATGCTGGTATGGGGGAGTTAGAAGCAGACTAAATAGAAATGGAATATCACACATGATTGTTTTGGGAAGTATATATGGCTTTCTCTGGTTGGTCCTAAGTTTAAAGCAGGGACACATGTCAGGAAAGTTGTCAGTTAGTGATCAAGTCCAGACCAAAGGCTACAGAGTTTGTAGTTTAACTTCCTGGGCTGGTTGTTTGAAGTTAGGAGTCTACTTTAATATGGAGTTTTATTTTCATGGAATAGGGAGCTTTAATATAGCCCTTTAATGATGAGAAGAGCACAGCTACAGTAATAGGAGCAGAATTAATGGCAAATGGACTACGTACAAGGTAAGTGATGAAATAAATTGCAAGTTATACTTGGGGAAGTAGAGCTGCCTCAATCTTCATTATAAGTATTGACATTATAATTACCCCGACTAATTGAGAGGTAAGGGCAATGAAGATGGAGTGACTTAAGTTATTAATGCCCAGCCAAACACGGTTGGCTCAAAGCAGGACCACTGAGGCCTGAAAGCTTGCCACAAGTCTAAGGCACCTTCTCGCAGGGACCATAGGAAAGGGGCAGAAGGGGCCAGGCAAGTCTGGAAGGAAAAGAACAAAATCAAAATGGAAATAAAAGCTGTCATTGTCAGCTTCCCATCAGATCTCTCACCCACATCTGTTTCAAGTATCTCCTTCCATGTCCCCCAAGGTCCTGGAACAAGTCCAAGACCAAGAAGCAAGTATGGCTTTGCACATCTTTCTGCTCCATGTGCCTCCTCCAGGTGTCTTTCTCCATCTCTCTTCATTTGTTCTTGCTTCTCAGTTCCACCCTTCCTTGGGTAGGGCAGGAAACCTGGAACTTCCCCTTTCTATGGCTATCACGCTATTACAATTCTACCCTATATAATTATACTGAATTTATATGTGATTGGTTTGAATCTTAAGTGAAACCTCTCCACTCTGGTGGAAGATAGCATTTTTGAGGTCTAAAACTCACATTACAGTTGGTGGCTGAGCATCAACTAAAAAGAAAGAGATTAAAATGAAAAAATAAACAAGGTCCAGTTTTTGAGTACAGGTTGTTTAAGTAGTTTGTATTTTAGAAAATAATAATCTACTGAAAATTGTCAGCAACACAAAGACTGATCAGATTTCTTTTCATGGTGGAAAAGGTCATGGTGGTAAGTGATATATGGAGACTAGAAGAAATTTTGATGTCTTCAAGTAAGTACAAAAATGACTGACTCACCCAAAAAAGTGAGGGGGAAAATGATTAGCTATTCGATCCTGGGGTGGGGTGAGGTTGGGGATGAAGAAAAGGAAAGAAGGAAAGAGGAGAAAAACAATATATAAATGACTGGATTCCATTGCTTTCATTCATATTTTATAGTTGTAAGGGGCACCTTATCTCTTAGAAATCCCCTAAAGTCCTTTAAAAATAAGTGAAAATGGCCTGCACATGTGGTGATCATTTTGCTGGCCAGCATTCCTTTCACCTACTTCCTTATAAATTCCAACAGTAAACATTTTGTCATCACTAGTTTATAGCTTATATTGCACTGGTCAACATTGAGATCGTTACTGACTTAAAAAGGCCCTAATATGTAGTATCTTGGTGGGCTGAACATGAATATAACCCTGAAAATTTTTTATTAGCTCTCACTTTGAAGATATTTCATATAATTCATTTTATATGTTTCACCGTGTAAATTTATCCAGTCGGACAGCAACAGCACTCTAAATCAGCCTAGAATGATGTAATATTGCATCGCATTGCATAATATCGTCATGCACACATCATCCAGAGCTGACTGCATCATTTTCTGATGCAATGCAATACTATTGCCAGGCGGCTGCTGAAGTAAGCTGACGCCAGCACTGCAGTGCACTAGATAAAGCCCTGTCGGAAAGGTTGAGCATTGAAAATATTTCAGACTTTGCGTGAGACAGTTTAAGCTACTGTTCCATAGAACTGTTATCATTTTATCCATTTAGGCACAATGCAGAACAGTAACACCTCGAAAGTGTGTTAATAGCGTGGTCAATTTCTGCTATATTTTCCAATCAGAAGAAAAGGATCACTTCTCAAGTGAAGAAGGCTGATCATCTTTACGTGGAATGCAAGGTTTGTGACCAAGACAAGCCTTGGGCCCCACACAGATGCTGTGCTACATGTACAACACAGCTTTCACAGTGGTTAAATGGCAAAAGATCACCAATGCCATTGCAGTCCCTATGGTGTGGAGAGAGCCAAGCAACCACATAAAAGAAAGAGAAAATTATCGAATGGTTTTACTTATAACAGGAATATAGGGGAGCTAAATGAGAAAGTGACATTCAGCAGGGAAGGAGGGGAGGGGTAGGGCTCAAGTGGGGGGAAGAGGGGAACACGGAGGACTATGGTGATGGCTCCATGGGTGAACAGGTGATGGGTAATGTATGGGGAACACGCAATAATGTAAAAGATATCAATAACAAAAATAAATAAAATATCTATTAAAAAAAAAAGAAGACTGTTACTTCTGCTTGGTTCCTCCTCTTTCCGACAGAATAACAAAGCAACTCAACAGAAGTCAAGAATAGTCAGCTCAAACATTCCGTCTGCATTGGGACCAGTTCCACATGGTGAGGGACTTCCTATTCTAAAACCTCCAGCAGAATATTCTCTTGATTCATCTGATGAGGGCAAGGGTGAGCCAACCTGTTCTTCTCCTGTTCCATCAGCATGCAGTGATGCAGATTTTTACTGTGGTGCATCATCCACCCCATACAGACTAACACAGGAAGAACTAAATGATCTGGTCCGTCATTTGGACTTATCCAAGGACAAGGCAGAATTGCTAGGATCAAGACTTCAACAGTGGAATCTTCTAGAAGAAGATGTCACAATTACTTCCTATCGAAAGCAAAGCAAAGATTAAAGGGAATTGTTGTGGGTCCTCAGATTCGAGAGCTCTTCAGAGATGACCAGTTCAACAACTTGCTGCAGGGTGATGAAAAACAAGCATGGAATGCTTTTCACCTAGTGTGTACAAACTTTCTTGGGAATGTTAGGGCAGAAAGCTACAAGGAACTAGTAGAAGACATGCTGAGGCAGTATCAGAAACTTGGCTGCAATATGTTTCTAAAGATCCACTTCCTTCATTCCCATCTGGATTTCTTCCCTGAAAACTGTGGTATGGTTAGTGATAAACATGGCAAACATTTTCATCAAGATATTGCATCAATGGAACAAAGATATCAGGGAAAATGGTCCACTACAATGCTGGCTGACTAGTGCTGGACACTCCCCAAAGATGCTCCTGAACAGCTGTACAAGAGACAAGTGAAGAAATCTAAGAAGTAGTCTATGACTTGGTTTTTTACATGTATTAACCATAGGCCTATTACTATTGGCATGTATTTCGTGATGTAAACATCAATTTATTGCAGATTACAAAAAAAGTAGAGGCAAAATTAGAAATTGACTGTCATATTCATGTTGAGCACATACAAATCAACAGGAAGAGACTAATTTCATTTCAGTAACATAACTTTTGTAAAAGTTTGTTGACCAGTGTTATTTACCCTTTCCACTTAAATGATAAGTTCACGGAAGTCAATGTTAGTGATTTTCTCAGCTCTCACAGCTTTCTCAATCTGTAGCAAGTACTTCCTTTGGCAATCATAGAAGAAGTCAGTTATTCCTGATCTCCAGTGTCCACATATTTTTCTTTTCTCCCTTATGATCAACATTATTTATTTTATCTCTCCTTGTTTTATGAAATCATTATATGCTATATTTTGGTAGTAACTTTTAATCACCTTTTTTTTCCCTTCTTACAATGTGAGATATTGTCCTCTATTCAACTTAATGAAATTAGAAAGCATAATGAACATAGTCTCCTCTTCAACAATCAGATAATATATCACTGAATTAATACAGTGTTTGAAATATTTCTGCATAGAGTTGGACAGGCAAGTTACTGATTTTTTTTTCAAAGCAGATCATTTTAAGATATAAGAAGAAAGTTCAAAAGTCCTGAAGAGATAAGCCTGACAGAGAAATATAAAATCAAAATTTTACATGAAATTAAATTTGAGATTCAGAATACATCTTTGAAGAAGTTGAATGTGGTGAAGATTAACTTCTTATAGTAACTACTTTTAGTTAGAACTGGCTTTAAGGTGTGTAAAATTTCTAAAATAATAAAATGAAAATTACCTTTTGCAAATATTAGGTATATATTCAATTAAGCCAAATTTATAATTTTAGCAACATAAACACATTGATACTATTTTGTCAACACAGACTTTTAAAGCATTAGTCCCCTTTGAATTAATGACAATATGTGATAGGTAATGAATTTTAGATGGATTTTTTTTTCTGAGAGCAATATTTGCATTTACTTCATTAAAAACAAAAGATAATTTTTATACATCAAAATACCACCCTTTCTATACATGTATATAAAGATATCTCTCTCTTATTGGAAAACTGGACAAATTACTTAAATCATGAAAACAACACCCTTTGCCATGGGTTACCGAGGAATTTCAGGCAACAGTGTTTTGTTAGACTTTCCTCTCTCACTTCGTTGCTGTTATTCCCACAGTTTGCATGCAGGCTCCATTTTGAAATGGGGAAGAGCCAATGCACAGCTGTATCTTTGCCTTCACTTGGTAGTTCTTCCTTGTGTTTTGGATACTATACCCTTTTATTTGTGATGCCTGGATTAATAGCTTTGTTCCCAAAACAAACTAATATGTCCTCCAGGCAACTTCAATAACCTAAGGAAAACATAGTCCTAGCAATCTATTTTCTGATACTTGTTTACCTTGTCCATCCACAGTGATGGAAAAAGTGACACAGTATACTCTGTAAGTGACAGATTCACAGCCAGGTCTGTTTCCCTAGTCCCAACATCACTCAGCAACTCAGACCAAAGAATTTTCCTATGGTGTCTTCTACATATAGAAACAGTCCGAACTTTAAACACATTTTGTGAGATTCAAAATGACACAAATGTCCTAAGAATCCATATATGAATAGAAATCCCTAGAAAAATAGCAAGAAGTAACGGGTAAGCTTCCCAAATCATACTCTCTGATGTGTCAGCTTGTCTGAGCTAAATAAGATGAGTTGTATTGCCTATCACCTGTCACCACCCCATATACTGAAACACATCCACAAAATCAAAAAGATGCTAGAAAGAACCATCAAATGAAATTCAGAACAGAAGACAATCAGTGAATTGATAAGAATCAAGCTAGGCAATTATGTAACATGTATATGACAGGAGATTGTAAGACAGTGATAATAGAGGCAGATGACAATAACTGATTAAAGTAAACAAGTTAATATTTTCAGAATAATTTGTGTAACAATGTTACACAAATCTCTGAACTTGAAAAGACAAAGCAACTTCATAATCTAATTACTTCAAAAATTCTATTAACAAAACAATTCTACCCTGTTGTTTGAAATGTATTATTATTGAGAGCTTCCGTTGCCATGGTGGCAAATTCATTAGAGAAAGTAGATGTTCATTTTTATAAAATGCTTTTTGGGGTTTGTACAGAAATTAAATAGTTTGATTGAATAAAAATGGCTGCTATAATATGTTTACATGAAAATAAGAAATAGTCTATATAAACTGTCTCCAAAAAATACTTAAGTAATCAATTGTTTGATATTTATGGTGGAATGAAACACATTAAAAATGTGTGATAAGAATATAAAATATAGGGGCCTCCCTGGTGGCGCAGCGGTTGAGCGCTGCGCTGTGGAGCTGTTGGCAGTGAGTTCGACGCCCAGCCAGGGAGATTCCCACGTGGTGGGGCGGACCTCTCCTGCCTCGCCCGCTGCTCCCCTCAGCAGTGTATTTCTGATCTGCCTGTTCTGCTCCCCACTCTGTCTCTGGTGAACTCTCTCGCTGCCCCACACCTCTGGCTTGTACCCCAGCTTGTATGTATAAATAAATAAATCTTAAAAAAAAAAAAAGAATATAAAATATAAAATACCAAAGAGAAAATCCAGTGTCATTTGTACAAACTTCTGGTATTTTAGCTTAATACTGAAGTTAATCTAAATATGCAATGTCACAGTGAAACTGTAATTTGTAAGTGACAGATTCCCAGCCAGGTCTTACACATGGTAAATGTTCACAAAATCTCCACTGAATGAATGGAAGAAAACATGTCCATTTAAATTGTAATAATATTGTACTTATATTTATTCTGATGTTCTCACACCTATTGAGTTTCAGAATGCATTGGTGCTATCAACAATTTATCCATGCCATCTAATGGAAGTTGAATATACAGCCTTATTTCTTTCAAAATTAAACATTAAAATACTGAAGTAGATAATTTTTAAAATGAAAAATATGTAAGAAATATATTCAACATATCAAAAATTTAAAGTATTTTGTTTGAGGTTATTGGAATCCAATCTTGAACTACATCTATTCTATTTTTTTTAAAGATTTGTTTTTATTTATACATACAAGCTGGGGTACAGGCCAGAGGCGTGGGGCAGCGAGAGGGCTCACCAGAGACAGAGCGGGTAGCAGAACAGGCAGATCAGAAATACACTGCTGAGGGGAGCAGCAGGTGAGGCAGGAGAGGTCTGCCGCACCATGTGGGATTCTCCCTGGCTGGGCATAGAACTCGCATCGCCACTGCCCACAGCTCCACAGCGCAGCACTTAACCTCTGCGCCACCGGGGAGGCCCTACATCTTTTCTATTAAGTAAAGGTAAAATATTGATTATAACTCTAAGAAGAGTTATAGGGATAAAAGTTGCATAATGTTGAGATTAATTTAGACATTTTTACTTCTCCATATACACACATATTCCACTTGCCCTCCACCAAACCACCATGCTAATACTCTAGCTGCCTCACTCTACAAACCTTTTTTCCCTTCCCCCATTTTCCCTCTGTAACCAATAAACTTTCACTAAGTCGAAGATTTATTCCTGTTGCACTAGCCTGTGTATGTTATTTACATTCCACAGATGAGTGAAAATATCAACACTGTTTGTCATTTTCTGACTAAATTCACTTAACATGATCACATTGAGATTCATCCATTTTGTCAAAAATACACTATTTTATCTTTTTAAATAGCTGTGTAGTATTCTATTGAGGACATATTCCACATTTCTTTACTAAATCATCTGTTGATGGGCATTTAGTTAAGTTCCATGACTTGGCAATGTAGGCATTGCTGTTATGAACATAAGCGTAGATAACACTGGTCAACAAACTTTTACAAAAGTCATGTTACTGAAATAAAATTAGTCACTTCCTATCAATTTGTATGTGCTCAAAATGAATATGACAGTCGAATTCTAATTTTGTCTCTACTTTTTTTATAATCTGCAATAAATTGAGGTTTACATCACGAAATGCATGCCAATAGTAATAGGCCTATGATTAATACATGTAAAAAATCAAGTCAAAGACAACTTCTTAGATATCTTCGCTTGTCTCTTGTACAGCTGTTCAGGAGCATCTCTGGGGAGTGCCCAGCACTAGTCAGCCAGCATTGTAGTGGACCATTTTCCCTGATATCTTTGTTCCATTGATGCAATATTTTGATGAAAATGTTTGCCATGTTCATCACTAACCATACCACAGTTTTCAGGGAAGAAATCCAGATGGGAATGAAGGAAGTGGATCTTTAGAAACATACTGCAGCCAAGTTTCTGATACTGCCTCAGCATGTCTTCTACTAGTTCCTTGTAATTTTCTGCCCTAACATTCCCAAGAAAGTTTGAAGACACTAGGTGAAAAGCATTCCATGTTTGTTTCTCATCACCCTGCAGCAAGTTGTTGAACTGGTCATCTTTGAAGAGCTCTCGAATCTGAGGACCCACAAAAACTCCCTTTAATCTTTGCTTTGCTTTTGATAGAAAGTAATTGTGACATCTTCTTCTAGAAGATTCCATTGTTGAAGTCTTGATCCTAGCAATTCTGCCTTGTTCTTTGAATAGTCCAAATCACGAACCAGGTCATTTAATTCTTCCTGTGTTAGTCTGTGTGGGGTGGATGATGCACCACAGTGAAAATCTGGATCACTGCATGCTGATGGAACAGGAGAAGAACAGGTTGGCTCACCCTTGCCCTCATCAGATGAATCAAGAGAATATTCTGCTGGAGGTTCTGGAATAGGAAGTCCCTCACCACGTGGAACTGGTCTCAATGCAGACGGAATGTTAGGGCCGACTATTCTCGACTTCTCTTGCTTTGTTATTCCGCCAGAAAGAGGAGGAACCAAGCAGAAGTAACAGTCTTTTATGTGGTTGCTTGGCTCTCTCCACACCACAGGGACTGCAATGGCATTGATGATCTTTTGCCATTTAACCACTGTGAAAGCTGTGTTGTCCATGTAGCACGGCATCTATGTGGGGCCCAAGGCTTGTCATGGTCACCAACCTTGCATTCCAAGTAAAGATGATCAGCCTTCTTCATTTGAGAAGTGATCCTTTTCTTCTGGTTGGAAAATGTCTCCTCCACACAAATATAGCAGAAATTGACCACTCTATTAACACACTTTTGAGGCCTTACTGTTCTGCATTGTGTCTAAATGGATAAAATAATAACAGTTCTATGGAACAGTAGCTTAAACTGTCTCACGCAAAGTTTGAAATATTTTCAATGCTCAACCTTTCCGACAGGGCTTTA
Organism: Scalopus aquaticus; assembly: GCA_004024925.1. Taxonomy (NCBI): domain Eukaryota; kingdom Metazoa; phylum Chordata; class Mammalia; order Eulipotyphla; family Talpidae; genus Scalopus; species Scalopus aquaticus. The sequence continues at coordinate 87,224 of PVIJ01004926.1, read as the reverse complement.
TCTAGTGCACTGCAGTGCTGGCGTCAGCTTACTTCAGCAGCCGCCTGGCAGTAGTATTGCATTGCATCAGAAAATGATGCAGTCAACTCTGGATGATGTGTGCATGATGATATTATGCAATGTGATGCAATATCACATCATTCTAGGCTGATTTAGAGTGCTGTTGCAGTCAGACTGGATAAATTTGCATGGTGAAACATATAAAATGAATTATATGAAATATCTTCAAAGTGAGAGCTAATAAAAAATTTTCAGGGTTATATTCATGTTCAGCCCACCAAGATACTACATATTAGGGCCTTTTTAAGTCAGTAACAATCTCAATGTTGACCAGTGTAATTGATGCTGAACCACGTTGCATAAGTCTGTAAGCCGTTTGAATAACTTTAGAAAAATGTCAATTTAGGTATTTTGTCCATTTTTTAATTGGGTTGCTTGTTATTTTCTTGATGGATCGTGTACAGTTTGCATATTTTGGAAGTTAGTCTCTTGTCAGATGTGTGATTTGTAAGTATTTTTTCCCACTTTGTATGTGGCCTTTTGTTTTGTGATAGTTTCTTTTGAGGTACAAAAGCTTTTTAGTTTGATCTACTTCTCCTCCCTTACCAACTCCCCACCCCATTCATTTTGTTTTTGTTTTCCTTGCCATTGGAGTTAAATCCCCGAAAACATCTTTACAGTAAATGTCCTTTAGTGTGTTCATAATGTTCCAAGTATTTTATGGTTTCATTTCTTATATCCAGACTTTAATGTATTTTGAATTAATTTATGGGTACAGAATTAAGTACTGATCTAGTTTTTGTCTATCTATCTATCTATCCATCTATCTATCTACCATCTATCATCTATCTATCTATCTATCTATCTATCATCTATCAATCTATCATCGCGCTATCATCTATCTATTTATCTATGACATGTGGTTATAATTCTTAAAACAACTCTAGTCATTTGTCCCATTTTATAGGAAGGGTACAACAAATTCTCCATATTGATCCCAGGTAATTTGACTTCTGATACTATGTAACTGTTTTAAATTGCCCCTGGGTTTTTTGAGTTTATGGGAGTGAGGGCGGGAGGAGAGACACCAAGCTCACATGTTTTTGGAAGAGATTATTTTCATACTTTTTAAACTTTGCAATGGGCAAAAACTATAAGCTATTTTTTGGCAAGGCAATTCCTGATAATACCTCTATATTTCAATATTCCTATGATATATAATTTGAGGCATTTTAAAAAGCATTATTAGTTGGTATTACTATAATTCAGTTTGAGGCACTGTGATATTTTTCATAGTATCTCTGGGAGACATCATGTGCTCATTAGAAGGGAAATATTCTGACATCAATACCTTTAGGCTGTTAGATAGAGAGTGAAATGCATTTCAATATGAGCTCCAGAATATAGACAGTATCATAGCTGCATTTCAAGTTCAGAAAGAGTGAACAAGCTCTACTCCTAAATAAAAATAGATATTTATCAGGCTTAAAAATCCATGCTTATTGAAAGCTACAATTTTCAAAAAAAGAAAAAAAATAATCTGATATAATCCAAATAAACACTCCTGTCTGTCACATAACCTTTAATTATAATATGGCAACTGTAATTTCACCTAATTAGAAAAGGTGAATCCAATTTTGAATTGCAAATTATCCCTTTTATGAAAGCTCAAAGTAAAACGTCCGTAGACTGACAGACTCAGTCAGTATGGATTGAGGTGCCCTATGATGTGACGTTTTGATTAATCAGTGAGCCATTCCAAAGGTTCTTATGTGGAACCATTCACTGGTTTTAATACTAGTAGATATTGCTTTCCAATTAAGATTTATATTATAATGCATGAAGGTTAGCAATTTAACCCTCTCCAATTTTCCCGAATCTTTGTTGACTCCTTTGTAAAGAGTGATAAAAATACCCACATTTCTATGGAATAAAAAGGGTTAAATGAAAATAATAGGATACCAATCTGGCAGGCATTCAGTGCTTTTTAACTGAATTTAATTGCAATTAATTTAGGGTTGTATGCTTTGGGAAATGCATAGTTCTACCAAGAATTAAGAAAATCTTTATTAAAAATAAAAGCTTAAGAAGTTTTCCAGTTTTAGGAACTATTAGAGATTGATCTGAATTGTATTGATTGATAATATATTTTCCCTCAATACAAAGAAAATAAGGGAAAAAAGAATAGAAGTTTTCTTTATATTTTAAAATGATGAGTTATATCAAATTAATTTTGGTTCAAGAAAAAAATGACAAATTATATCAAGAAAATATATCAAATTAATTTTGGTTTTAAAATGTAGGTGTAAAATAAAACTGCCAGTGTTCTGCTGAGACTAGCAAAGGAAATTTTTTTTTTTTTGAGAACGAATTCACTGTAAAATTACATCTATGGGGCCTCCCCGGTGGCCGCAGCTGTTAAGCGCTGCGCTGTGGAGCTGTCGGCAGCGGCAGTGCGTGATGAGAGTTCGATGCCCAGCCGGGAGAGTCCCACATGGTGCAGCAGACCTCTCCTGCCTCGCCCGCTGCTCTCCTCAGCAGTGTATGTCTGATGTGCCTGTTCTGCTCCCCACTCTTTCTCTGGCGGACCCTCTTGCCGCCCCTCGCTTCTGGCCTGTACCCCAGCTTGTATGTATTAATAAATAAATAAATAAAAAATTACATCTATGACTCTATATACTGAAAAATAAAATTTAGTCTATTCCAAATAATCTATGAAGGTCTAATGTCTTAAAATTCAAAATTATTTATTACAAGTAGATATATTAAAGTCTTAGGCTCTCTGAAGTATTTTTAGAAATGATTATAGAATTACCCTGTCTACAAACACAATGCAATTTAATGTGTGTATTTTGTTTTTACTATTTTGGAAATGACTTCAAAACATTAACAATGCAAAATTTCTAGTATTTTGATATGTATCAATGAAGTAGAGAAGTCAATATTTACAGTTATCATATTTAAACGTACTATTTTTTACTGTACCCATCGTTAGTGAGAATGAGATAAACAAAACAACAAGGCAGAAAGCGGAGGTCTTCTATTCCCAAGAGAAAGAAGGGTAGACTTAGAGAAATAGACTTTGGTAATGGTGAAAGGCAAGGCTTTCATCAAATACAGCTCAGTATGTTATTCTTCAGATAAAATTTTAAGATAATTACATAAAGTTCTCACCGCTGTTATGAAAGGCATGTTGCAGAAAATTCACATCAAAGATTGTGCATCAGGACTTCCTGGTGGTGTAAGGGGTTAAGTCTCATCACTATGAAGCTATCAGCAGCCACTTCAGCACGAGTTCGATCCCTGGCCAGGGAGGTTCCCACATGGTGCAGCAGACCTCTCCTGTCTTGCCAGCTGCTCCCATCAGCAGTGTTTTTCAGTCAATCTGCCTGTTCTGCTCTGCACTGGTGAATCCTCTCACACCTCCCTAGCCCCCACACACACCTCTGGCCTACACTCCAGCTCTTGTATGCATGAATAAACAAATCTTTAAAAAAATAAAAGATTGTGCCACAGGAGTTGCAGGCATTTAAAAATTCAGAACAGTTACAGCTTTTGAATTTTCCATATTACATGGATTTAGGCAACAGCTAGAATTTAAACAAATAAAAAAAAAACATGGTATGTAGCTTATTCTCATTCTATAGATAGAAAGTATTTAAAGTCTGAGAGTTGAGAAACTACCAAGAGACTTGTTGAACTGTAACAGAATATTGTGCAGTGATCCAAAGAATCAAAATGATGTTAAAATAAACCACTCTAGACAGGAATTGAACAAACACTATTCTCACAACTTCTAGATAAATTCTCTAGGGACTATTCTGTGATTTACATAAAAACTAATAACTACCTATATGCATGGATTGCTTCTGATCATCCTAAACATCTAGCAATGCAACATCTAGAATGGCCAAAGTCAGCCACGAGAATTATATAAGACCCACTAGTAAATGAATAAATAGAAACTTGTACAGTAAGTAAAAATAAGCAAAATTTAACTTTCCACCATCAACACCAAACCAAGAATAGGTGGAAATATTAAATTTAAGATAACCTACAAATTTGTTTTGTCCTATAAAAAAGCAAAGCAAAATTGATTTGATATTTCTGATTATTAGAAATTATAAAAGTTGTTTTAGTATCATGCTGATATATAGAAGCAATTAGTCTCAAGTATCAATAAATTTGGAGCTGCCAACCTTAGAGGAGTTCATACTTATTTATTAAAGTAAGTAACATGAATATTCCCATACTATTTTATAGAACTGGCAAGTGGGAATCTTGGTACACATTAACAATCTCAATTTTATTTCAGTTCTTATTTAGACACTATCCCATTTTAATCAACTCTGCTAAAATTATTTGCATAGAGAATAAAAAAAGTTTGAGGACTGTGTTGAAGAGTACATATAGTCAAGAGGAAGAAAAAATTGATAGAACTAAATTTCTTATGAGGGCTGCAAATAAATATCTTCCTTAAGGATGACAGGCTTTCTATATAATACACTTTTTATTCATTTTTCTCTCTGTGTACATTACACATATTATCCTACATAAATGAAGAATAGATTCATAGAAACCGAGAACAGGTGCATTTTTCTACTTTAGGCCTATTTTTTAAAATTATTTGGTAATTTTTGAACAGATCCTTCAGAACTATGTGAGTGGATCTTTTGACATTCCTACTGACAAGAAAAATACATTTAGATTTGTGTTTTTCCCCTCTATGACCATATTAAACATAAGGAGGTCAAATATGTTTGTTTATATGAATAGCAGAAGCACAGTCACAAAGGTGTTCTCTATCTCTGAAGTTGCCTTGTTATTGGAGCTCTACATGCAGAACAGAAGCAGTACTGGTATTGGTGCTGACAGTTTTCTTTATGATGGGCTTTCAAACAAGTATAAACCTTTCTCATAGCCACAAGAACATTACTGGGCTACAAATGGAAGGTGATGAAATCAAAGGATTATGAGATGTAAAATGCAAATGTTTATGATTTCTCCTCTGCGGAGATGATGAATAAGCATGGCAAAATATTCAAGTTTTGCAGCTAAGCCAAAGCAGTCACCAATCCAATTTTATGCCTACATACAATTCCTTTCAATAGCTGAGGCAATGCCCCAAAGTTAATCTTCAATGTACAACTAGTTTATCTCTTGTTGAGACAGAAGCTGTTGCACATAATTAGGAAAATATAAACTACAATGCAACATTTGAAAACAGCCCTTTAATAAAAATGAAATTATTCACTAACACCTGATGTGATATAAAACAGTTTATCCAAATGTACTCAGGAGATTTAGAGAAAAACAATAGGGGGTTATGATCTTTAGAAAGAAGAAAGATAGAAAGATAGATGATAGATAGATAGATAATCTCAAACTATAAATTTTCTGTACCAAGCTTATCCATATACTTGTAGACTGTCATGCAAATTATTATAAAATAAGTGAGCAGGAAACAATGGCAGAAGCTGTCCTTTATATATCTCTAAAATCCTAAATTGGTAACACAGGCAATGAATGTCAAAGTTTTAGAAATAATCCCACAAATACAAGCAAATTCATGGACATCACTAGAAAATTTGAAACAATCAAAATATATTTCAATCGCAGTTCTTCTCATCATGCCTTATTCCTCAAATCACATGAATAATTTCAGAGTCTGACTGATTTCTAAAGTTGAGGACATTAAAGCATGTCTGTTTTCTAGACTGTAGTTTACCCAAACTAATAAAATAAGGGTGCTTAACCAATTGTACTTTCATTTCCTTTTTTGTAGATTGCATTATATGTCATATGAGAAGCAAAAGCTTAAAAAATACTAAACTTTTTCCTTGCTTGCTCTCAAATTTAAATATCAGAAGCATTTGAATTAAACAAAAATGTTTCTTTTGCTTTCATTTCATTTTTTGTAATTGATTCAACAATAAAGAAACTAAAACATGAGAATTTGAACAATGTAGAAATATACGATTATTTAGAACAGATTCCAAGGCCTCATACCATAAATACTGAGATGGATTTTAGGAAAATTGTTTCAATATCTGTTGAATAGCAAAGTACTCCCACCCAAACGATTCCAAGTTTGGAAAATATTATACTATATAGTTGGCTTTCTTGCCTTCATTCTTTTCTCCTGTAGAAATCTTCAATAATACAACTATTTCTGAAAATTTTTTACATTTTAGAGGTGTTATTGATATACTAAAAAAGGGTATATATTTAGAGTATAAATTCGATAAATGTTGACATGTATACTACCATAAAATCAATAGTACAATTAAGATAACATACGAATCATTTCCATATGTTCGCTCATGGTCTTTTGTTATTCGAATCTCACACCTCTTCACCCTGCCTTCACAGGAAACCTTCTGTTATCTTATTCATTAATTTAATATAACTGTGTCATGAAATATATGCACATAAATATCTATATAAAGTTACATTTGTGTGAGAACATATGAATATTATAAAAGCCTTTATTTATTAAGTAAATGCAATGTACATTAGTTACATTATATAAATGGCATGATGTAGTATGTGTACTTTTTGGTCTGACTTCTTTCCCTCATCACAATTAATAGACTCATTAATGCTAGTCCATATATCAGTGTTTCTTTTTTTTACTGCTGAGTAAAGTTCATTGTATTAATATGCCACATTTAAAAATTAATTTACCCATTTTTTTTCAAATTTTAGTTAACAAAGAAATTTCTGTAAACACTGTGCAAAGTCTTGATTTAACAGATCACGCTTTTTGTTGGGGGGGTTAATATTTAGTTGCAGAATGAGTGGGTCATATGGCAGGTTGAACTATTTCAGAAACTGTCATATTGTGTTTGCACCATTATATAAATGGTGCATTATATAAACAAATATATAAGCTATATTCCTCTCAGGAATTCATGAGATGTTTAGTTCCTCCAGGTAATCATCAATACTTAATATTACAGATAGAAAGTTCATGTGCCCCCAAAATTCATGTATTGAGAGCCTCCTCCCATAATGTGAATTTTTATGAGATAATCAGATGCTTTATGTATATATCTAATTATGTCTTTCACATTATTGTGTATTCCCCATAAAATTCCCACCACCAATTCACCCGTGAGCCATCACCACAGTGCCTTGTGCTCTTCTCTCCCCCGTTTTGATCCCTTTTCCTCACCCTCCCTCACAGAATGTCTCTTATTTATGGTTGCCTGCTAGTTTTTTTTTTAAATCACTGTTTATTTTTCAGGAGGCTGAATGGGATTCATGACCTTATTAAAGAGATGTCAGAGATCTTTTTTGCCCTCTTCCTACCCTGTGAGCATACAGTGAGAAGTTAGCAGTCTGCATATCTGCAGAGTGCCCTTACCAGACTTGGCCATGCAGGCAACTTGATCTCCAACTTCCATTCTCCAGAATTATGAGAAATAAATATCTTTTGTTTATATACTTTGTTACAGCAGCCCAAATTGACTAATATTTTCGTACAGTCAGTCTTCAGTTTCCTCCATTCTAGTAAATGCATGTTGCAGTCCAATTGCAAATTTAATTTTCATGTCCTTAGTGGTTAATGATCTTGCACATATTTTTCTAAATGTGCCTATTTGTATTTATATTCTTCTGTCTTACTTTGAAATGTCATATATAGTCACATACATTTTATTTTATTCCTCACATGAAAAGAAAACTGAGCTAGATTATCTAAATTATATATTTCTTCTTACATATGACAATAATGAACATGAAAAGGAAGAAACTAGTGTGAATAAAAGTGATGTGTTGTTTCCCCCTTGCCCCCGCCGTTCTTTTCTCTCTGAGCCTATCACACACATGCTAGGACATACACCTTTTCAATCACTCTGTAACCAGTCTGTCACTTTGAAAGCTCAACGTAGCTCCCCTGCTTTGCAGAGCTATTCACACCCTGCCTAAGTCAATCATAGGGAATCATGTGGTCCACAATGCAGTGTGCCTTACATCTGTCAAAAGAACAAGAAAAAACAGGATGGCATATCTTAGGAAATTCTCCACTTAAGGTCAAAATCATTCAAAATCACTTGCACTGTCTTTTTATTACTCCTTTTTGAACATGCAAAGTCAAGTGGGTCCAAAGGGAGAAAAGCTTCCTGCTCACTCCCAAATTGTGTCATATTCAGGCGTGGACAAAAAAACTTTACCTTTTTTTATTATGAGCTCACAGGAAAAGATTTATAGATAGGAGTTTAACAATGCCATCTTGTCAAGTGAAAAGTTTTATTTAAACTAGTACTTAATACTATGTGTATCTATTAAGTAAAACAATTAGTGACAAAGGCAGGCATCTGTTCTTGCAACTTATCTGAAAAACATCATTTAAAAGATTAGTTGCATTTCTGTGTGGAAAATTTAAATGAGATTTCGAGAAACAATAGCTAGTCATTCTATTTAAATAAAATAGTATTTAAATTATTAGTATTTATTTTGTCCAAATTATTTTAAATAGATAATGCCTCACCAAAGTATGTGGTCCATAGGGTCTATCTCTGCATAGGAAAATGTTCTTTCATTCTTTTTGTCTCATTTATATTTGATACGGAACTCTATTTCTAAGATCCAGAAACAGTCCTCCCTTTGAGTTTTACCATCTCCATGTGGAAGTCCTTTGTAAAAACCTATGATTTGTGATGTTGGCTGTAGCAGTATCACCTTTATGCATTCTTTTTTTTTTAAACTGGATCATGATTGCCAGGATGAAAAACAAAAGAAAAGTGTATAGATAATTAATGAAATCATGAATCTGAATTTTAAAAATGAAGTTGCTTGGTCCTATAATCTGTCAGTTACTAACCTTTGTGGGGACAAAGCATTACTCTAAATATTTGATTTATCATCTGATTCTTTGTTTAAAAATCTATGTATCACATTAAACATTAGCATTAACTTGCTCTTGAACTGTAACCTTTAGGCATGTAATACCCTATAAAAGAATATCTCCCCTCAAAAAGATCATATTTTGATTGAGGGTGGAGGGGTAGATCTGAAGATAACCAGTCTACGCAGCAACTACTCTGAGGATGATTTTACAGTAAGAATTCTAATTTCTAAATCACACAGTCACAGTAAATGTTACAAGAAGTGGTAGCTTACTGTGTAATATTGACGTTAAGTCAGTAAGGTTTCTATTTACTCATTAGTTTAAAATTAAATGTTTAGGGGAGGTAAGGAAAAGAAAAAAAATAAAATTACATTTATCCAGATAAAATTTCAAGGTATTAGAAGCAGTCAAGATAGACAAAGTAGTCACGAGTTTATTCAGGGTCAGTTCCACATTTATCTTATCTCTGAGTTATAGCAGAGTACCCAGTATATGGTAGATAATAATAATTACCCATTGGATTAAACAAATTAGTTGTGTGTGTGTGTGTATGTACATATATGTAAGGCAATAACAAAGTTATATATCCACTGTGAAATTCAGATCTCTATCAATTACTTTTTTAATTACTCTGTTTTTTATCCAATGTTTTCTTATTTTTATTCAAGATTTAGAGTTCTATGTATTCTGAATAAAGCTATACAAGAATTTTGAAATTATGCATTCAATCTAGTTTCCATACATTCCAAAACGCTGAAACTATCATTTTGAATTTCTCTTCTTGTTTTCAAATTATTGTAATGAGTAATGCAATATTACAGTATACAGATTAAGTTCATTCATTTTTACATGAACAAATTTTACCCAGTTTCATTTGACTAGGTCCCTGAGATAGTGGGTAATGGAAATGAAATATAAAAATAATTACCATTGAAGAACTTTTACTTTCATACTACACCATATAATTGTCCACAAAAGTAATTCTCTTGCTACTGATATGAAAAGAAAATTTTAGTACAACACAAAAATTCATGAATAAGCTTTTTCTCTATTCAAAAAAATTACAATGTGGCATTTTGGGGGGCTTAAAAATGTCAGCAATCAATTTGTGCTTAAATATTAAGTGAATATGAAATATATATGTTTGAAATGAATGGAAAACTGACTTAAAGGATAAAGAGTAAAATTAAGAAGAAATGATAACTATGTGGGGAATTATTAGAATTGGCACCTACTATAATAAATATACTGACTATTTTGATAAAGACACTGTGTTGTAAAATATTAGGGGAGTTAATAATATGGGAAGAAGTAGCATTTCTTTGCTTTTTCTCCTCTTTATACTGCCATCATCCTCCAAACTGAGAGTGTCATTTAAATTATGTCTTTGATACTATATTTACAAATTACTTTTTACTATGCGCTTTTACTTTTGCTACCCAGCCTGTATTCACTCTGTGTTCAGCTATATGATCTTAAACATTCTCTGAAAATATTCCTTATCTATATAAGGATTATATAGATATTCCTTAATCTATACCTACATGGGCTTTGAAATGGACTTTACTTCCAGCTTCTGAAATACAACATTCATTCTGGTCAAATTTATTTGTTTAGGACAGGTGTGTGACATTCGGGTCACTTATACACTATGCACAATAATTTACACACACGCATACACACATGCTCTTAACTTTAAACATTTAACTTAAAACTGAACAGATACTTTTTCACCAATGAGTGTGTTTGACAAACACATGACCAAATTATCTATCTTGTATACTCCTTCCCAAATACACCAACTATTTTGAGTTATTTATTTTTTCGAAATGAAATAAGAAGCAAAGGCTATTGTAAATTAATCTGAATACATAATCCTGTAGTAGATAGATCTATTGGCCCCCATTTGTTCATACCTCCCTGTATCCTGCTGACTCTGGGCTAGGACATTAAATACCATCAGCCAGGATGATAACAATTGTGATAAAAGCAGCCTTGAAAAGTATTTAAATAATTGGGGCTTCCTGTCTTATAGCTCTTAGAAATGTGCCCCTATAACAGTAAATCTGGACCAGCCCACTCAAATAAGTTATCACAAACTTAATGATCGAAGACTACAGAGATTTATTTTATAAATTTCAGAGGCCACAAATCCTATATCAGTTTTGTGGGTGAAACCATGGTGTTAGCAGAGCCGCACTCCTGTGTTCTAGGGAAGAACCTGCTCTAGATCTTGTGGCAACATCACCAATCTCTGCCTCTGAAGTAACTTTGGCTCCTGTTCTTCTATATGGAATTTCTTTCTACCTCTCTTCTGTAAGGATTTAAGTCAGAAAATTTGGAAGTGGGCAAGATGAATAAAAGAAATGACCAAGAGGTTTCCTCAGGTGCAGACTACATGATTTGCAGAAAAACTTTAATCAATAACAGCATTAAGGTCCCACAAGATTATCCAGAATAGTCTCCTAACCTCAAGATACTTGATTTATTCAGAGGTGTAAAGTGTCACATAATGTAACTAACATTCACAGGATTAAAGGACTAGAATATGGGCATCTTTTTTGTACATATATTTTTAAGAACTATCCTTTTTAATATTTAGAAGTTTCCTTCTAGTTTGAGTTTGCAAATATTTTTTCTATACATTCCAAAACACTCAAATTATCCTTTTGGATTTCTCTTCCTTTTTTTCAAATTATAATGAGTGATGCAATATTATAGTATACAAGTTAAGTTTATTCATTTTTACATGAACAAAGTTTACCCAGTTCTATTGACTAATTCCCTGAAGTTTAACAATGAGTTAATATCTAACACCCATTCTGGTATTTTATCTAAAAATTTTCAAATACTAATCCAGTCCTATTCTCTCCTGTTTTCTTCTCGTACTCTCAAATTTAGAGATAGTTTCAGTATTTCTTCCATACTGGATGGTATAGAAGATGAAATAACTTATAGAACTTAAGTACCTTGAATAATGAGAATCAACTCTGTGTATACTACACACACACACACACACAGAGAGAGAGAGAGAGAGAGAGAGAGAGAGAGAGAGAGAGAGAAATACCACCTCTTGCCTTTAATACAATTCTGTATTTTCTTATTATTTAAGCTGTTTTTATTTGATGTTGTTTTATTCTACCAAATAATTAAAAAGCACTTTAAAACTACTTTCTTTCAATGACTTTTAAGCGAGTATGCTTGAATTTATTTTTACATTATTTTTTGTCCCTAGTAGACATTTCATAAAGTTCAGATAATTATTCAGTCATAATAATATAGTCTCCAGTGTTATTTTCTTTATATTTTTTTCAGCATTGAATGCAAGGTTTATATTATGACCCTATTACGATATCTGCCTAGTCCCTTGTGTTTTGTCCCTTGTGGTAAATGATGTCTGAAACATTCTGTGCTGATCTCCCCACCTCCATGGGAGCAACATTGATATGGAGAGGCATGAAGGCCAGGTGAAGCCAAATGTGATGATGGTATAAAGCACATAGGAAGTATTGAATCAATGCAAACATTTCAGTCCAGCAGTGAAGTCAGTGAAGGAGGATGCTATACCACCTCTGCAGATTAAGGCAATGGTTTAAACTGAATTGCCATTTTGGATGTGGAAGCCAGAAAATTTGGAAGCAGTCAAGATGGAGAAATAAAACATAAATGACTAAGAGGTTTCATTGGGTGCAGATTACACAGTTTGCAGAAAAACTTTAATCAATAAAAACAAGCTCATCCAACAGGACACAAGTTTTTATGATACAGCTTTTCTGCCTCTCCAATACATTCTGCACTCTATTACTGAAATCAATTTCTAGGCATCAATTCCCTGTTAAAAATCTCAGTTTCTTTCCCTTTGGTTTCCATAGTGAGTTATAAGGTTTATACTCTAATATTTACCTATATTTTAATTTATTCCATAACCTCAGCCTCCGTGTTTCGTCCCTACTCAAAAGCTACAATCAAACCATTTTAAATGCTCTCTAAACATGCAAATTATGAAGATGTGAGGGAGAAGACAACTACAGCAAGAATAATAAGAAAAACAAAGACCTATCCAGTAATGAAAAGGACAATGGGCCTGGATTAACAAGAACCATCAGAGACCTATACAAACTTCAATGAACAAAGTTCGCCTCAATGAAAATGCGACCACCCCCCCACCCCCGCACCCCCCAAGAGTAGAATCTCATCTGCACCTCTCCCTGAAGCATGCCCTAGGGTCAGAGATCCAGGCACTCGTCCTAAGTAAAGATTCTTGTACAGATGGTATTTGGAGCTATTTGAAATGACAGTGTCCTTCTTGCCTCCTTCTACAAATACTTAATAACTATAGATACTAGAAAAGAACTAGGAAGGAAAATGTAATGAATGTACCATACTCACCAGAGGTAAAACACCGTAAGGGTATGGAGAGAAAAAAATCAGGTAGCGCCAGGGATTATAATTAACTACACCTTACCTGGTGAGTATTAAATTAACAGGAGAGCTAGGAAGCAGAGATAAGAATACTGATGGATAGCATAGATAAGACTTGCACAATTACTATAATTCTAAAAATAGACTATAAATGCATAGACAAGCTGTCTGTCATTTAAAAAGACAAGATTCCTCTCAAGCTCACAAGGAATTATCCACTAAACTACTAAATTGTGCTTCTGGAAAATCATTTGTTCAAATACATATTACAGCCCACTAAATTAATGAAAATTAATCTCTCAGCAATTTACTTCTCTGATATTAAATAATATCCTTAATATAACTAACTATTGTGAATAAGTTTATTAAATAGAGGTCAGTAACACAGACAAGACTGCTTATTTCCTGGATGATAACGTCTGTAAGAGAGAATCCTGAAACAAATTTATAATAAGACTATACAAATTTTGAAAGTTGACACTACACTGAGATCATTTCATTCTATAATCTTACTGTCATAATAATTTTACTGTCATAAACAATCTCTCTGTGTAGTTATCTCCTCTCATATCTGCCTTCTAATTCTAGTGACTGATTTTTTTCAGAATCCATTTGTATTTCCTTACCACCAGGTAACTACTGTGCTCTGAGTGGGTTCCCTTGCCCTGGACTGAAACCTGAAAGTTTTCTCCAGTCACTAAGTTGGGTGAATCTTAGGACCTTTATTTTGTATTTCAGGGGCCTCTATGCCTCATTACCTGACAGCCAACACCTACTATTCTTGTTTTATATACTTTGTTGTTTTTAGTTTCAGGTGAGAAAACCAGTATCTTTTACTACAACTTAACTAGAAGCATACTATATATTTTCAAGTGCTAAAATATATATATTTGAATCAGTTAGGAAAAATATGAATTTTATGTAAAACGAATGTATTTGTATGTTCCTGTACATGCATAATTCTAATTTAACAGTGCTTATTTATTTCTGAATAGCACATGATATCTATTTCTTTGATTTAATAATCAGGGTTTTCTACAATGAATGTATACTATTCTGTGATTATAAAACAGTTATGCTATGCTTTGCTCAAAATTAAGTGGTGCACTTGTTTATACCCTTGTTTGTAGTATCTGTTATCTCTCTCTATATATATTTGGCTGAAGAACACAGAATTCTAAAACCCGTTTTAAAGGCAGGTTTCCTTCATGTGTCTTATAATCAAAGAGCTGCCAGCTTATTAGAAATATTGCTGACAGGTAGGTTTGGAATAAGTAAATTGATTCTTTAATTCTCAGCTTATGTCATGTGTTTTCTTGACTCATTGTTCAAAATGATGTTTAAATACACATGTATATATTAAAAAAATGACTGATGTGGCTAGAAAACTAAAAGTAATCAAAATCAATGGTAACTGAAAGGATAAGCCTGTCTTCTTATTTACTGAAAATTAATGTAAATGATGCACATCAGTCCCTAATTAATTGATTATTGCTACCATCTTTTACTATTATTAATTTCCATTTCTAAATAGTTGTGCATCCAGTTTATATTTTCCATGAAGTGAAATGGTCAGTAAGAATTACTTTCAAAATGATTACCAATAAATTCAGTCTATTTGACTGTGTGGTCATCTATTTTCATTACTAAAATCTTCACTGGAAAGATACTAATCCTTCCTCTCATAGTTTATCGACAGAGGCACAGGAATAAAATTTGGTTAGTATCAACAAAACCTAGTGGTGTCAATGTCTTATAGACTGTTTATTCCAAGTGTAATTTTTCTTTTCCTCACTCAAAAATACACCTTTAAAAGTGTTACTCCTTAAAGTTACTTTGTATCCAAACTATTGAAAGAACCAGGGATGAATAAAGTCATTATTTCATGGCAGTAAAGAGAAGAAAAAAATCTAGATAACTAAAAATCAATATGTTGTATGCAATTATTCCTTTTCAAACTAGTGTGGCAGAATATGTGCCATTTTCATTAATAATGAATCCACATTTGCACACAATGAACTAGGTGTAGGACAATTTTAAAGGGCAATTGCTTTGTGTCTGTGATTTACCTGATAAGGCAGGATTTTCACAGTCTGACCTTACAAAAAATTGCAAACTCAGTGACAGGTTTTCCACTAAGGCTGTTACTTGAGATGTAGTCTCACACACAAAGTGAAGTGGAAAATTGAGACAATTCTCTAGATAATTAACGTTGATATTTAGGGTTGCATTACCCAGAAAATTGTCTTCATTCTCTATTTTATTTTTCATGTGTAGGCATCTTGATATTAGAAGTTATATGTGTATGTTTTAAACAATACTAGTAATATGGGGATATAAACTTTGGTAACTCTGTTAAATGAGTCTTAAATAACATGGGAAGGTTTAATCTTTTATTCTATTTTAAACACTTGTAAGTGTTATTAGCAATGAAATACTTGATGTTGACATGTTCAGATCCTTGAATCCTGGATTAAGAAAAAGCCTATTATAATCCATCAAAAAATCAAAATTTGATAAAAGTGAGTAAATGATGAGAAAGAAGTGTTTATATACTGAGACCCTTAAAAGCATGATTCTGCTAGTTCTGATTCTGTGTTTCAACACTATAATTATTAGGGGAGGTAAAGTTTATACACACAAAATATTTCAAACCTACTAATAAACAAAAACAGACTGCATTATCAAATTAAAGATTAGAAATGAGAGCACTTGTAAGGGATAATTCTTATCTTGACTCATGCATGAAATAAAAATTTTTGTGTATGACTTTAGCGAGTAATCCAACTTCACTCTTTTATGTGTGCTTTTCTAATGTTCCAAGTACCAAATGTTAAATAAAAAAATGTCTTTTGCCCATTTCATGGCCATGGATGTTTTATCATACATAAGGTGCTGGCAAAGCCATTGATTTATTTTTGGATTTGCAATAATGTTCCATTGGTCATTTACCTACTTTTCTGCCAATACCATATTATTAAAAAAACTTCTTTAGAGTAAAGTTTGAAGTCAGGTAATTTGATGCCTATGTTTCTCACCTTTTATCACAAGTTTATTTTTATAATTTTGTAAGGTTGCTTTTGTAGTTCCATATAAATTTCAGTATTTTTTGTTCAGTTTCTTTGACAAATATTACTGGTATTTTGATGGGGATTGTATTAAACTTGTATGTCACTTTAAGCCAGATAGTCATTTCGATTGTATTTATTCTTCCCATCCATTAGCTTGGGATACCCTTTCATTTCTTTATTGTTGTTTTCTAAATACTTTAATAACATCTTGTAGTTCTCATTGTACAGGTACAATGACAATATTACGTTAAAATCATAAACTTCATGTTTATAATATATTAATTTCAATAGATTATAGGGGATAATAAGATATACTTCATCATATCTCTGTTCACTTACCCTCTTTTAGCCTATTATTGTCAAAGTATATCTTTATACATTTTACATTATAAATTAACACAGTTGTACAATTATCTTATGAAGTTGTCTTTTAAATAAGATAGGACCAAAATAACTACATACAAAGTAAATTTATACTGTATATTAATATATAAACATATACTGGAGCTCTTTATTTTTTTTTTTTTAAGATTTTTTTATTCATACAAGCTGGGGTGCAGGCCAGAGGTGTGGGGTGGTGAGAGAGTTCACCAGAGACAGAGTGGGGAGCAGAACACGCAGACCAACTGAAACACACTGCTGAGGGGAGCAGCAGGAGAGGCAGGAGAAGTCTGCTGAGACATGTGGGAATCTCCCTGTTAGGCACTGAACTTGAACCCGCACTGCAGCTGCCGACATCTTCACAGTGCTGCTCTTAACCCATTGCGCAACCAGGAAGGGCCCAAAGAGCTCTTTATATCTCCGTGTATATTTAATTATTTAGTGTCATGCCATTCCATTTAGTATATCATTTAATGTAGGTATGTTAATTATGAATTATCTTAATTTTATCACAGAAAGTCTTAATTTCTAATTTTGGATGCACAGTCTTTATGTTTTGCACTTTGAATGTGATATTACAATGTGATATTACTATTTATTTTTGATGGGAAAAAAAAGTGTTGCTGATCTTGTCAAGAATTCTTTAAAGTGATATGTTCTTTTGCTGTTTTTCAGCTTTTCTTGTCTTTAGGTTTTGATAGTTTGATATTGATGTGCCTAGGTGTGAATTCCTTTGAGTTTAAACCATATGGAGTTTATTCAGCTTCTTAGATATGCAATTATTTTTTATCAAATTTTAGAGTTTGTGTCCATTATTTCATCAAATTTTCATTCTGCCCCTTTATTTAATTTTTCGATTGTTTCTCCCATTATCTGTATGTTGATAAGCTTGAGAATGTTCCACAATTTTCTGAGACTCAGTCCATTTTTATAAAGAGCATTTTTCTTTTGAGACTTGATGATATCCATTGACTTATCTTTTATATAAAACCTTTATATATTTGTTAAATAATATTCTACTAATATTCTAAAATAGCTTTCCCAAATAAAAATTACAAAAATATTTATACGTAGTTTCCAGTAAAATTTTTAAGTCACATTTTCACTTTAAAATAGGTGTTCAGATCATTTTGAATTTATTGGTATATGGAATAATGATAAAGTTGTATCTTGTTTCCAAATACATAATTGTTTTTATTATTGATTGGTCAACTCTCTAACTTTTTTCCTTTAATTGCTGCATAAAAGATATTTGAATGTCATAGTCAACCTTTTGATAGCTACATATAATATATGAGTATACATTGCAGGACTCATTAACTTGGGATTTGACTGAAATCTAAATTGGATGTGATAAAGTTAAGTTAGTACTATAGATAATAAGATTACTATTAAACACAGTATTACTTGAATACCTAATAATGCCATGTGCTTAATATATATTATAGCTAACTACAGAAAAGTAACATAAAATAATTACAATAATTCTAAATTTCACTTGATGTTTTAAAACTAGCATTGTAAAGAAAATGTTGGCTTTCCAGGAAAACCATTCTCTGCTTCCTAAACACACAGACTATATTTCCCAGCTTCCCTTATAGGCAGCTGTGGTTATTTGACTGCATGTTACTGTATAGAACGTAAGGGGCATCATGTACCATTTTCAGGCACGGCCCAGAAAATTTTTCATGAGACTCTCTCCATGCTCTTAACCCCCCTACCTTCCTGAAATATTATTGATAATGTGACCCAGAAATCATAAAGCAATAGGCACAGATATCATTAAACTGAGTCTGTGAATATCTTCTGATTAGAGAAGTATCCCATTACCACCATGCCTAGAACTACCCTGCATTTATGAGCAAGTAATACTCGTCTATTTTCATTCCTTATTATATTCAGGATTTGTTTTGAGACTATTAAGTGAAATGTTGCCATGAAAAAATAAAATGATTAGGAAGCAGGCAACAAGGGAAAAGTAATTATAGGTTGGAAATCTGAAGATCTATTTAATGCAATGGCAAAATATTTAGTAAAATTGCCATCTGCAACAATATGAAGTCAGTCACTGTACCTACACCTCCAGGGAAAACACTTGGAGAAGCCACTATTTATAACCCCGACTATTCTTTACTGCTTCTGGCAATGGTATTGTTAGCAGGCAGAAAGGGCTTCAAAATTTGGCCAAGGCAGTGCCCAAATTGCTTATTGGTCACTATCTTGGTTCTGCACCTGCATGCACAATTGCAAAACTACTCAGGCTTAGGGAACAATAACAATGGAATTTATTTCACAAACAGGGGAAAGCAAAGAATTACTGAAGTCAACATATGGCCATTTACCTTACTTAAAGCAATGTTCAGTCTTTAAGTCCCAGAAAAGTAACAAAGGTGGCATCTTCCTGCCACTGCTGACGTGGAATGCCTCTTCCAAACAATAGGCCACGTTTCCAAAACGGCGTCTTCCTTCTTCTGCAGACACACAACAGCCAGATTTTAAGCCAGGTTCCAACTCTTGAGAATGACACAGAACACAACTGGAGATGCTCCTGAAACTGCCATGGTGCCCCAGCACAGCACCAAGCCAACAACACTGAAAACAGCAACTACAGCAGCCAGACGGCCCAACAACTGCACTCACACATTTTAGGAAGGCACCTGCTTCGGGCCTCTGCCTTCTTCCTTCAGCTGCAATAAAAACAAAACTGGGAGCAGTTTCCGTCACTTGGTTACTTGCAAAGCCTCCAAAGTCGCTGGCCCCAAAGGCACTGAAGATTCCAAAAATACTCAATCTGAATTCTATATCCCGGCGGCTCAAAAACTTCTGGCGTCTGATTTCCAAACTCTCAATCTTGGCGGCTACATTTCCTGCCGCTCCTTTTTCTTTTCCTACATACTGGCAACTGCTTCTTCTTTTCCTACATCATGGTGGCTCCTTTTTCTCTTCTTACATCATGGCAACTGCTACTCCTTCTCCTTCAGTCCCTTTTATTTCTCATCAGAATCTCCACCCCAAACTGCAAAATGTTTTAGCATTTTCCCTGGGGCTATCCATTCTCATCAGTAACCCCCTCCAGGGGGCACCACCTGGACTTTGGACTCAGCCCCATTACAGTATTACAAGATAGGGATGAACTCAGAGAAACAATTATTCATTAGTAAACCAAAGCAAGACTATCAAATGGCTGGAGAAAACAACTGATTGAATTTAAAGTGTATATGGCTGGAAGTGACTTAAATTCCCATTAAGTTTCCTAAGGCTTAAGATCTATAACAAATATCAGCTAAAAGGTTAAATTTAAAAAAAAAATATTTATTTATTCACACAAGCTGGGGTCAGGCCAGAGGCGTGGGGTGGCGAGAGGTTTCACCAGAGACAGAGCGGGGAGCAGAACAGGCAGATAGAGGGAAATACACTGCTAAGGGGAGCAGTGGGAGAGGCAGAAAAGGTCTGCTGCGCCATGTGGGAATGTCCCTGGCTAGGTGTTGAACCCGTATCACCATTGCCAACAGCTCCACAATACAGCACCTAACTGCTGCGCCACCAGGGAGGCCCTAAAAGGTTTAATTTTTTAAGATCTCATTGTGGTTACCATTAAGGAAGAAAGCACAATAAGTTTATTGGGTGAAGAAATAATAAAAGTAATGATTCTTAAAAATTAGTTCTAAAAGAGATATTTGAGTGTGTCTCTGGAACTTGGAAGTGACTACTAGGATCAGCAGCTTGTCCTAATCCTGGACCCCAGTCTATTATAATTTTAAGGGAAATTGTATTACCAAGGAAACAAAAAGGCAGCTCCCCAAATGTTTTTGTTTTGGCTATAAATGAACCTTAGGCTTCCAAGGTGATGCCAGCAGAAAATGGGATAAAAGCTGTACTAACCTCAAAACAAATTAGACCGTCAACATTCACTCTAGAAACTGGTATAGAAAATAAAGAAAATCAAGGAATAAAAGCTGAGAGACCAAATTTGAAGCCACTGAGAACACTGAGATTTTTCCTTCAGAGAACATTCAACTTGTGATCAAAGAATTTCCTTCAATGCCTTCCTACAAGATAGTATTCCATTCTGATCCTTGCAATTTCAGTTGTTTCCCATTTCCCACTTTCCAATTTCATTAATTTTGTATGGGCATCCTTTCCCCAATCTACTGTTTTACCTTGAATTTGAAATTGCAGATAACTTGAGATTTTACAAGTCTGTAGACTGGAAGTAACCACAAACTGAGCTAGCGAGAGACCTGTGCATAACACAGAAACTCTGCAGATTGAGCAGGAAGTTTTTCTTGAGCAGGTTTTTCTCGGTTTCCCTAGTTTTGCAGTCATTAGCCAATGGAATGGAAACAGAAATGATGTGTGTTGTTTTCAGACTTAGTAACATAAAATGTCCTTACATGGTTGTTTTCCCTTCTGACTGGCTAGGCTAGTAATGTCCAGAGCACCCTTGAGTCAAATGGACAGGGCAGAAGGATTGCATAGAATGCCTGATAGGCTGCAGGCAGTTGCCTACTTCACTGCCCATCCCTGTCTGTATCCCTAGGTCTGCCTTTGTGGCATAGTCCAGGCCTGTTATGTGACAACTGCATTTCTGAGTCATTGAGTGATTGTACTGTGAATGTATTTGTAATATTAGTATAGGCTATCTCATATATTAGGTTTTAACTAATTTAAACAATTCAAAATAGAAAGCTACTAGTCTCCAAAGGTCATTGTGTTTTACTAAATCGTATTCTGAACAAAATAAATAAAAATAAGTCTTGAATATTATACTGTATGTTAACTTTATCATAATTTAGTCCATCAAGAAATGTAATAGGACTTTTATAGCAATACCCAGACCTTCTTCATTGTTCTGTGGACTATATTAGAAAGACAATCTAATTTGTCTTTTTGTAATTTTTTGTTTCCCTTGGAATGAGCATTTACTTTACTAAATCTATAAACTTATCATGTAGGCAGTTTTAGTCTATATTATGAGCTAAATCTTTCAACACAGGGGAATACTAATGTGTGGTTTTGTTTTGTTTATACTCTAATTATAATAGAGAAGTAACTTCTTTATTAGATGTCTTAAAACAGACAGTTTTGGGCAAGTCATCATCTAGGCTAAAATTGTTTTTCTTTAGACCATTCATGCTAGGTTACTCTCCAGGATTATTCAATGATGCTTATTACCATCATGAATGTTTCCTTTTCCAATGGCCATAAGATATGAAGAATCAGTACTTGGAATTTTAAAATCATAAAATAAAGTTGTAAAATAAAGTTGTAAAAGTGATATCCAAGTTGACTTATCTCATTTACCTTCCACTCATTTAAGCATCCTTCTGTCTGTGAAGTTTTTTTAAGAGATAAGATAAACTTTCAAAACAAAGAAATCCTACATGTAAGTTGTTTCTTTTACATTCTTCATCGCTTGCCCTGTCACAAGTAGAGATGGACACAGTCTTTCATAAAACCATCCTGTAAATAGGTGAGGAAACTATATGATTATCTTTAGAGGTTTTCACCATGTGAAAGATATAAATGCAGTGAGCAAAAAGGTATAGAAAAGTGAAAACATTAACCCATCTGTGGCATACATATTTACTTTCTCAGAGGTCTATTCCTCTTTATCCCCTTCCTTTGCAATTCTTTTTGCTGTAATTGTGCAGAGTAAGACTGACAAATATTGGCTGAGAATATTGCCAGGTAGATAAATATCCTAATATCTGCCTATTAGGAGACACAGAATCCCAGAGAGAAAATGGCTTTTTAATGGCACAATGCAATATAAACCCAACACACTGGAAGTTAAAACTGATGGCCTCTCACTTCTTTGGTTAATGTCATTGTTCAGGAATTTCTCCTGAAAAGAGCTAAAGTTATCACCATAAGAAATGTCTTTAATGCAATCAACTTAGCCAGATATATAGATTTCAATCCTTCATAAAATTCATATTATATTCATATCACATAAAATATTAAGATACTTAGCATAATGAATTCTATCAAGTGTCAGCAAAGACCTCTTTTGTGTGCCCTAGAAATATGATCTTCTATTATATTCAAAGTATTTTATGACAAAACAAATTTTAGTAAGTAACTACGGCACAAAATAATTTCTTACATCTGATCCACATACTTGATTTCTTCCTAGAAATCTCAATTCAAGGAAGATATTTACAAAATGTTTTAATACTACATAGAATTAGTTAAAGGTCAGTTTCCCCCTACCCACTTATCTTACAAGATTATTAATGGACCTGAATATTTTTAAACCTAGATAATGGATTATACCTTAAATGTAGAACTTGATTTTTTCATAAATTAACTTGCTAATAGTTTTTTTTTTATTTTTTGTTTTAAACATTTTCTCAAAAGCAATTATTTTATGTTAGAAATTGGACTTATAAAGATAAATTGTTCCTTGAAAATTATATAACTTTAGGGGCCTCCCTGGTGGCGCAGTGGTTAAGCTTCTTGGCTAAAGCAGTATGAGCATATTGGAAAGGATGAAAGGTATAATGGGGTAAAGAGGCACAGAAGGGGGCCTCCCTGGTGGTACGGCGGCTAAGCACTGCGCTGTGGAGCCCTCGGCAGCAGCGATGCGAGTTCGACGCCCCGCCGGGGAGATTCCCACATGGCGCAGCAGACCTCTCCTGCCTCGCCCGCTGCTCCCCTCAGCAGTGTATTTCCATTGTTCTGCCTGTTCTGCTCCCCACTCTGTCTCTGGTGAACCCTGGCGCTGCCCACGCCTCTGGCCTGTGCCCCAGATGGTATGCATAAATAAATAAATTTTTTTTAAAAAAATAAAAAATAAAGAAGCACAGAAGGAAAAATAAAGACTGGAGTAAGAGAAGAATCAGAAGGGTCAACATTAATAGGTAGTGCCTTAGATACTCTACTTATTACTTTCATACATACAAGCAATCTCAATCTTAACTCTGAGGCAGACAGGAATTAAGGCATCATTAATCTTGTTTATAAATTATACTATTCAGGCTAGCTGTAATAGAAAAGAAGCTCACTTTTTACAGTAAGATCATAAAATTGTTATTGATAGAAGTCCGTTAAAGCAAAGAATTGTAAAAATACAGTATAAATAACATATAGATGTTAAATACAATTTTAAGTGAAAATATGTCAGAGTACATCCATTTTTTGAAAAAGGACATTTTTAAGCAGTGTATGTTAATTTTAATTTCCTGAAATTCTGTCTCACCAACACAGCTGAAAAACAATGCTATGATTTTTAGTTTGCTATGCTATATTAAAGTGAGAAATTATGAAGCATTCACAATTCATAACCCCCTGTCTTCCTTATTTGTCTCAAATTTTTTTACTTTTCTTGCTTGTATGTAATTCAAAATCAATTTTAGAGATATATTTTAGATGCTTTCCAAAGCATTAATTTTTAATTTTTTTAAAAACACTTTTTTTTTTCTCGGAAATAATAAACAAGTGTACACAAAGTTTAAATAAACTACCCAAGATAGCATAAAGATTTTCAGGAAGAAAGAACCAATTACTGGTTTTCATGTAGCTGAACTTAAGACAACAGCATAAGTGTTTCAGAGAGAAGTCTAAATATTCAGGTATTCAGCAAGCAAGAGATAAGAGTAAATGGAGAAGGATGGCAGAAGTTGGTTATAACTGCTTCTATTGTAATGATAATAATTATTATTTACTCATTGAGTGTTAAGTGCTTAACGCAGGTTGTCTCTGTGTCACAAGCCTATGGAGTAGTTTTTATTATACACATTTGAAAAATGTAGAGATAAAAGTCAAAATATCCTTTCTAGATTGTTTTCAACTGTCATAGAATGGTTAAGTAAAATCTCAAAGACAAAGGGCCTCCCTTGCGGCACAACAGGTTAAGCACAGTACCATATAAACATATGTGTTTATCTATATTGATCCATTTCTGAATTGATGTAAATTATTCTCCAAAGCATAAGATACATCTAGTTCTAAAAATGTATTTGGGGAGAAGACTGGGAAAGAGCAGCACGGTGTGGAAAAACTGAGGTTTTGAAATCAGGTATTTAACTTAAAAGGTCTTATTTACCTATTAATTTATGTGATTACACTGCACCTCAATTTCCTTATAGAAAAAAGTTAAAATGATAGAATTTATTTCATAGATTTGTTAGTATGCTCGAATAACATAACCCACTTAAATTACTAAAAATAATGCTTATCTTATCATCGGTACCTAATAATATTATTTCCAGTCCCATGCTCAAGTTAGGGAGTATGAGAAAAGAAGTGGATCTCAATCACACACAGAATAAAGATGGCATTTAATATTCAACTTCTCCATTATATAAGAGATGCCTTATAAACTTCATTTAATTGAAAAGAAATGGTTCTATGATTAGCAATATTAGGTCAGTTTTACCGGATAAAAAATCCCAGTGTCATAAAAGTAAAACCAGAGTCAATCAGGAAGTAACTGGAAGAGGGACAAAATTAAAACCCAATATATCAGACTTTGGGCCTACTCTTCTAATTTTAAAGATGTATGTTTTAGAGATGATAAAGTAGATTAGGGAAAGCAATGATGATATCTTAATCATGTTATTAGCAGAAGTTTTAGGTATTTTAGTTAGTTTTAGTTATTAATAGAATTTTAGAAAAAGTGTGTAAAATGGAGAATGTTCTCCCTTGAGGAGCTTGCATGAACTGTTAGTCAGACCATTATAGGGGAAGGAGTTTGTGCTCCCTCAGGGCAACAGAACCATCTAAAGATTTCCTTTCGGAAAAGAAAGCAAACATTGTACAAAAATGAACAATGATATAAAATATATATAAATAAATAAACACAAAAAAGAAAATGAACAGGTAATTAGAGTTTGATAAAAAAAAAAAATTTCCCCTTCATCCACCAACCACAGTCATCAGCTATCAGATTAGTCTTCAAAGAAAACAAAGCATAATTTTTGTTCATTTCTGTACCTGATCTTCAGAAGTATGTTTTCCTTTCTTGTTCATAGTGAAAATCATGTAAGAACCAAAAATCCATGCCAGGTTTGGAGCCAAAACTGATTACCTAGTGGCAACATATTATGCAATGTTTATTTACACCCAGATGTGATAGTTACCTAACAAATATAAAACATTAGTTTAAGATATTCTCCTAGTTAGAGAGTCCGATGCTCTGGGCTGACCAGGTGAGGCACCTTACAGTGAGAAGAGAAATTGCTCACTGAAGAAGGCAGAGAAATATAATTTTCAGAAGTCAAAATCAAATCAGTCTTAGTCTAACTTAGTCTTCTTTACCTGAAACTGTGTTTATACCTGAAGGTAACACCTAGTAAAAACTTTTTCACTGAGCCATAAGATTTTCACTAGTAAAGCTAGAGTCATTCAACACTTTATTTCCCAAACATCCCAGGCTTATTTGAGGCTGTGGCTATTGCCGCTGGTGGTGGTGTTTACAGTGAATTATAAAAATGTGTTAGTTTTGCTTTATATTACCATTTGTTTTTAAATGGGGTGATAAATATGGCAACAAATGTGCATATGTTCATACTAATTTATGGCATAGGGTATTTTCTTGTTTTATATTTCATTTCATATTTATAAAAGTTTTAGTAACATTATTCTTATAGAAAAGGAAATTAATGATCAGATTGGTGAGAGCACTTTCCAATAAACTACGCAAAGTAGATTTAAGATTTAATTTTTTCCATTCACAAATACTGTAATAAAGCAAAGAATCTGTAGTTTATTTTTAGTGTTGATTTTTTAATTTCTTTTAATTGAGGTAACATTGCAACACCATATATGATTTAGGGTTAAAGGTTCACATCTCTTCAGATATATGCTACCACCTCATACTCACCACCAAGGCACCCACAGTCTTCCACCATAGTCCATTTGGGCCACTATCTCTTTGCTCCCTATCCCCCGTCTCCCCTGAATTCCACAGTCAGGTTTCTAGGGTTTGTCTGTTAATTTTTTGTTTTGTTTATTTATACTCTGCATATAAGTGAAATAGTGAAATTTGTCTTCTCCTTCTCACTTATTTTGCTTAGCATAATGCCCTCCAGTTACGCTCATGTTGTCCCACAAGATGTTATTTTTTTTATAGCTTAGTAGTGTGTTTTAGTATGTACCACATTTTCTTAATCCACTCATCTGTCACTTTATTTTAAGTTCCCTGGTTGTGCATTATTTATTAGAAAGTGCTGAATAGTGTTTTTCATAGTATAGGTTAAAATCCCTCAGTAAATCATGAAATCTACTTAGTATTTCAAAACCAATGCTTGTGAGATGAGTAGAATGCAAGTTAAATAATGATAATGACCTTTATTATCAAGTGTTATATAGCAAATTATCCTGAAACTTAACAAAAATTACCATCTTGATTCATCAGAATTCATGGTTAGAATACCTAGGACATCTCTCTGTCTCTCTCCTGTAACCATCCATCACCCTCATAACTTTGTACTTCATAACTTTGGCTGGGAATAACTGGTCTTTTTCTGTGACTGCCTAAGGATCAAAGGGCAAATATTCTGAAATCATAAAGTAAAAACTGCCACTTTCTTAAGACCTATGCCCGAAAACTGGCACAGAATCCCATACCATCTTCAGATGATCAAAGTATTAACAGATCAGCCAAAATTCAAGAAGAGGGAGCACAGACCTCATTAATGCCATTAGTGAAATTTCAGAGGGAACATCTAAAAATGTGTGGGCATATTTATTTTGCCAAAAATATTAATTCATGAGATATTTTTTCTATTGCATATATTAGAGTATATATTTACTTAAGTTATGTGTTTCTTTTGGAGAATAAAGCTAATTTTTTTTAAAAAAGTCACTGAAGTTCCATTTATATATCAAAAATATACAACTTAATTTGTTATAGTATCCAATTTGGCTTCATCTTCTAAAACAAACAAATAGCAGTATTATATAAACTGGGTATAGCATTCATTTAGATCTATTTAAATATTCTAAGAACAAGTAACGCAATAATTGTCATTCTGAGAACAATTATTCCATAATATTTTCAAATCCCTTCACACATTATCTAATAATCATAAATCAGAAATAAATATTAGTTTGCATTATCCTCTTATAATTATGGAAGAAAAGGATAAACACTGAGGATATAAAAACACAAAATAATATGTATGGAAAAAAATGTGCCATTTGTGAAGCAATTACTCTAATAAGTAAAGTAATTTACTTGCAGATCTCTTTTATATAGATATTAATTATACCCATTTTCCAAAGAAACATAAGCCTTGATCAGTGAAATATCTAAACCAAATCATACAACTGATTGGTAGAATTGAAATTCAACACAGCCATTTTTTACACAATGACACATTCATAAATATTGTGATATGCTATTTCCTCAAGGTTTTCTGAATATTAGAGTAGCAAATTATTTCTTGTTTTTATGAGGTCATATAGATAGTTACAAAGTTAATAGTTATAAAATTAGTAAAGCACTAGCAGGTTGTTTCCTGCTCTCCTATAGTAATAAAAGAAATAGTCCTAAAGCTAAGGGAAAATTAAGAGTGTTCATTTATTCACACTTTATTTATTCAGATTAGAAAATATTTTATTAATTTTGTGTTAAGTATCCACCAAGTGAAAAATCATGAATCTTGGTAATTCACTTTCATATGAGATGGTTATATTAAAAATGCCTTTCCTGTATCAAATCCCATTTATTTTATTACCACAGTTTATGTTTGAATTTTAAACTTAGCAGGAGGGAAGTATTACTTAACCAATCTCTAAGTAATGTGCTTTCATATATATTATTAACATATTACTATTAGTGGGAAATGGCTTTGACCAAAAGTTGTTAAGAGCTACTGAAGGAATTTTTAGCATTTGTATTGAAAAGAAAAATAAACAAATATACACATAAAAAGCAGCTGCATATTTTAGTCTTCATGTATTAAGAGTCCAGTTATCTGGATCCTCTGCTAGGGTCTAACCAGACTGAATCAAGATACTGGCCAGGAGTATGATCCTCATCTCTAAGTTCAGGGTCTTCTAAACCCATTGGTAACTGGAACTACGCATTTTCTTGCAGTTGCACTCTTGCTAGTTATTGGGCAATGATAATGATAGCTCATAAAGGCCATCCACATTTCCTTGCCAACTGACTCCCAAATGCAGTTTACTACATGTTCACTCTTTTAGACATACACTAGAGCAAGTCTCTCTTCCTCTCAGTTGGCTAAAATGAAAACATATATTTGTAGTAAAATCATGGGAGTGACTATACCATCATAATTACAGATTATACTCATACTCAAGGATATTCAGTTATGCAAAGTGTGTATACGATGGAACATAATCTTGGGGATGGAGGCACCTCAGAATTGTCTACAACAACCCTGTTTTTGCATAGTTTATAAGTTACAAAAGAAATATAAGGGCCTCCCCGGTGGCGCAGCAGTTAAGCGCTGCGCTGTGGAGCTGTTGGCAGCGGCGACTAGAGTTCGAAGCACGGCCGGGGAGAATCCCACATGGTGCGTCAGACCTCTGTCCTGCCTCGCCCACTGCTCCCCTCAGCAGTGTATTTCTGATCTGTCTGTTCTGCTACCCACTCTGTCTCTGGTGAACCCTCTCGCCGCCCCACACCTCTGGCCTGTACCCCAGCTTGTATGTATAAATTAAAAAAAAAAAAGAAATCTTTAAAAAAAAAGAAATATAAAAAAACTATTTACTGTTGTGATTGAACAGTTATTCTTCAGTTTATAATGTGTATGTGCTATATGCTAGGCATTAAGGATGAAAAATTAAGTAAAATATGATTCATGTTCTCCTAAAGCATACACATGGCTAAATTAATAATTACACTTACAAGTAATATGGGTGAGGTATAATAAAGGTACCTTGAAATTATTAAGAATGGTTACATAATTTGGACAACAGGGTAAGGAAGTCATTTTAAACTGACACTTAAGGATTAAGTTTTAAAAGATACATAGGAATTTGGTGAATGAATATATGGATTAAAAGAATTCCAGAGAGAAAAAAAAATTATGGGAGAAAGATAAGAAATGCTATATAAATTGTTCAAACAATACAAATAGTTTGATATGACATACAGTCTATATTGATTTAATTAGCGTTAGGATGAACAATGTGAGTTAATTGGGGAGATCAATGATGTTATAGTGAGTTAGAGTGCAGCTAATGTTGGTGGCTAAATCAGTATTTTATGATATGCAGTAAACAACCTTACTGTTTCTTAAAAGAAATATATTTTTTAATTTCCTTAAAGCTTATTTATATAAAGACTTTTTAAACTCTAAACATTGACTATGGTAATTTCATATTTTATGATAACAGATAATTTTATGCATTATAATATATAAAAGAACAAAGAATTGCATAAATCTGATGGTACAGACACTGAAAATTCATCATAATGGTGTCTAATATTCATACTAAAGTACAATATCCAACAATAGAATAATTAATATGCCTTCATTTTGTTCATATTAGGAAACAGCCATATTGCCAAAAGAGTAAATAACTGAATGTCTTAAATTTTCATACTGAAGCTATTTTGTCTTACAATGATTTTTGGCTCTATAAACTGACATAGTTTAAATTTAGATAATGATATTGAAAAGCAAATTTCTGGGGTGTCCGTGATATCTGAAAGACAAATAAAAAGAATGTCTCTTCTTTATTTCCTAGTTAAGGCAAGGCAATATATTGTTATGGTTAAAGCAGGTATGTTGGAGGGAGGCTACTTGGGGTTTGATTCCTTCTGTGTTTATTACCTATATTACATTGGGATAATTACTTAATCTTTCTCCTAAAAGGAGATAACAACTCATAAGGTGGTTGCAAGTATTAAATGAGGCATTATATATAAAGCATTTAGAATTTTGCCTGACTCAGTAAGTTTTAGAGCTTTATTATTAATGGAAACGGGGTTGTATTGAGAAGCATAGAAGAGAAAACAAAGGAGCTAGGAGCTATTACTATGTACTGAGTAGGAACTCCCTGGTCAACCGCTGTTAAAGTTTTCCTCAGGATCTGGCTTAGTTCAGAACACAACTATCTTTTTTTAAAAAAACTTATTTATTTATTTATTTATTTATTTATTTATTTATTTATTTATTTATTTATTTAATTAGATCATTGCTCTCTATTCACTTGTAGGCCAGTAGTTCTCCCACCACCATAACATCAGTGAATTGCCACCATAGGCCCTTGTGTTCTTCCCTCCCTTTTTCGAGACCTCCCCCAGGGACACCTCCTTTGTTGTTTGCTTCCATAGAACTGAAGCTTCAACAATAGTTCGTGGTTAATAAGCAGATATTCTCTGACATGCTTGTAGTGTACCAGGGCACTGAGTGAAGGGGTCCTAGAATGTGTAAAATCATAGCCCTAGGGAAGAGTGTAGATTTTTTAAAAAATATCATTCATTACTATATCTTTAGCATAGTCATTTACTTCTGTGTGGGGGGTGGTGGTAGTGGTAACAGTCTATGTATTATTAAAACCAATAACACTGGTCAAGTTTTTACAAAAGTCATGTTACTGAAATAAAATTAGTCATTTCCTATTAATTTGTATGTGCTCAACACGAATATGACAGTCAAATTCTAATTTTGGCTCTAGTTTTTTTTGTAATCTACAATAAATTGATGTCTACATCACGGAATGCATGCCAATAGTAATAGACCTACGGTTAATACCTGTAAAAAATCAAGTCATAGACTACTTCTTCGATTTCTTCACTTGTCTCTTATACAGTTGCTCAGGAGCATCTCTGGGGAGTGTCCAGCAGTAGTCAGCTAGCATTACAGTGGGCCATTTTCCCTGATATCTTTGTTGCATTGATGCAATATCTTGATGAAAACGTTTGTCATGTTCATCACTAACCATACCACAGTTTTCAGGGAAGAAATCCAGATGGGAATGAAGAAAGTGGATCTTTAGAGACATATTGCAGCCAAGTTTCTGATACTGCCTCAGCATGTCTTCTACTAGTTCCTTGTAGTTTTCTGCCCTAACATTCCCAAGAAAGTTTGTAGACACTAGGCGAAAAGCATTCCATGCTTGTTTCGCATCACCCTGCAGCAAGTGGTTGAACGGGTCATCTCAATGCAGAAGGGATGTTTGGGAAGACTATTCTGGACTTCTTTTGCTTCGTTATTCTGCTGGAAAGTGGAGGAACCAAGCAGAAGTAACAGTCTTTTATGTGATTGCTTGGCTCTCTCCACACCATGAGGACTGCAAATGGCACTGATGATCTTTTGCTATTTAACCACTGTGAAAGCTGTGTTGTACATGTAGCACAGCATCTATGCCGGGCCCAAGGCTTGTCTAGGTCACCAACCTCGCATCCGAAGTAAAGATGATAAGCCTTCTTCACTTGAGAAATGATCCTTTTCTTCTGGTTGGCAAATACACTTCCCCACAAAAAAAGCAGAAATTGTACATGCTATTAACACACTTTCAAGGTCTTACTGTTCTGTATTGTGCCTAAATTGATGAAATAATAACAGTTCTATGGAACAGGAGATTAAACTGTCTCATACAAAGCCTGAAATATTTTCAATGCTCTGCCTTTCCAACAGGGCTTTATCTAATGCACTGCTGGCGTCAGCTTACTTCAGCAGCCACCTGGCAGTAGTATTGCATTGCATCAGAAAAGATGCAGTCAGCTCTGGATGATGTGTGCATGATGGTATTATGCAGTGCGATGCAATATCACATTATTTGAGGCTGATTTAGGATGTTGCAGTCCTACTGGATAAATTAACACAGTGAAACATATAAAATGATTTATATGAAATACCTTCAAAGTGAGAACTAATAAAAATTTTCAGGGTTATACTCATGTTCAGCACACCAAGATACTACAGATTAGGGCCTTTGAAGTCAGTAATGATCTCACTGTTGACCAGTGTAATTCCACTGAGTTAAAATTGGTAGTTAAGTCATGAAAGATGAAGGAAAAGTTGATGCAAATCATGACATATTCACAGCATTCCCAATTTCCAATTCATGGTTTATAATCCCCATGGCCAGTAACAATGACAAAGCTCTCCATCAGGGCTATTCACCCTCTTTTGGTCAGTGATCTAAGCTTGCTAAAGGTGAACTAATTGCTGCTAATTGCTTCACATACCTAGACTTGCCCTGCATGGTATTTTTCAGCATATCCTTCTCATTTAAATGCTTAGTTTAACAGCTTAAGAAAAAGCCAAGAGTACAGAGAAAGTGTTCTTTATGGCAGTGAAATGTGGCCTTGAACATCACATGATGCCCTGCCGCCAAAAAGCTGTCCTTTGTTTTACAAGCTTATGGTAGGGTACTAGCCAATGCTTTCTGAGTGACAATATTTCACAAGACTGTGACACCTTTTCTGGCCTCTGTATAAGATTCACAAAGCAATTAAAATTTTTGAAATAGCATTTTTTAAAAAGCAAATAAATAGTTTAAAAAAACCAATGAAGAGGATTAGAGTGAGCCATATCCTCTTTTTTCATATTTACATTCAGAATTTTAACGGCACTTGACTCTGAAATCATTCCAGTAAAGCGGAAAATTAATATTTTAATATGTCTACCACTCCAGCAAGAAGAAATAAGTAAAGTGGAATAAGTAGTAGAGAAGAAAATGTTTTGTATTAACTATATTTATGAATATTTATCAACACTACCCATCAGATATCTGCTTTTCAGTGTGCCTGATCATTCATATTTATATTTATATATACACACACATATATATATGCACTAAATCATTGCAGAACACACATTAACAAATGTTTTACATTTTACAGAAAAGAGGATGACAATTTTCTTTAATATTTTTTATTAGATTTTGTCATACCTTTTTACAGCTGAGTCCAAAAAAAGAAGCATAACTAATAAACTATTCAGTAGGTTTTTCATGGAATGACACCAGTCTTATCAGTTCTTCTTTATACAGATGGGGGATGGCAGAGAAACAGGAGGAAATAAAACAGCTTAAAATGGTTTCTCTGTCTGTGATGCTGACTGGAAATCTGGATCAAGAGTTGTAAAAACTTGATCCATGTGGCTCTGTTTTGTTCATTCTATATATTCATTTATTTTCAGAAGGAGAAGACTGATCAAGTGTTTCTCATTAAAACAAAAACAATTAAAAAGCAAAAACAAATGATTACTATTAAATGAACCTTTATAGTATACAAATGAAATTAGAATTGATTTTTTTCTATGTGCACAATTAATTATGCCAACAAAAGAAGAGGTATCCACACATGGAATAAGCATACATTTAGGACATCATTGATCAAGCTTATTACAGCCAACCTTAATGTTTCTAAATATTAGGAATGAAGACTTCACTGCCACAATTTTTTTTTTAAGATTTTATTTTATCTATACATACAAGCTGGGGTACAGGCCAGAGGCGTGGGGCGGCAAGAGGGTTCATCAGAGACAGAGTGGGGAGCAGAACAGGCAGATCAGAAGTACACTGCTGAGGGGAGCAGCGGGCGAGGCAGGAGAGGTCTGCCGCACCGTGTGGGATTCTCCCCGGCCAGGCGCCGAACTTGCGTCGCCGCTGCCGACAGCTCCGCAGCACAGCGCTCAACTGCTGCGCCACCGGGGAGGCCCCACTGCCACAAATTTTTAACAGTGTAGTCTGGGAGAAGTTTAGTTACCTCTTCTCTCTTGGCAACAACTTTACCCCAATGAGGGTAGCTTTAGTTAAAATTCAAAACTGACCAAGCCTTATCTCCAGGAGTACCAATGAATAATTAATGAAATATAGTACATTAGGTTAAGTGGTTAAAGGAATATGACTTTTTCTCCACCAGCTAAGCTCACCTCTGGTAAAACACGGAATATGTAATTTATATATTGTACCTAGATCTATTTATACCATGAAACAACATTAAATAAATGTTAGGTTATTATGTGTAATTTATTTCTATATTTATATAGTTTATATACAAATCTAGTAAAGAGATAAATGCCTTTCAAAAATTATTCGAGTCAGCTCCCACTCCTCCAAGATTATATACACATACAGATATGTATACAGATGTATTCCCATGTATATGCATATATATACACACACATACACACACATGTATATAGTTAAAGCAAAAATATCTATAAAACTCACCCTTCAGTGTAAAAGGTATGAAAATTTCTAAATTTGAGGTTATCAGCACTTAATTTTTTATTCAAAAAAAGGAGAAATGCTTCATTCCCTATGCATGCAGGAAAATTGGGCCAATATACCACTACAGATAGGAAACTAATTTGTC
This sequence comes from Scalopus aquaticus, assembly GCA_004024925.1. Lineage (NCBI taxonomy): Eukaryota > Metazoa > Chordata > Mammalia > Eulipotyphla > Talpidae > Scalopus > Scalopus aquaticus. Next base: position 52,240 of record PVIJ01004926.1, on the reverse strand, counting down.
AACAAACTCAAATATGATAGCTTCTTACCAAATTTTTTCTTTTTATAAAGCAGAGTTTTTATTTTTTAAGTCCTTAAAGTATTTTCTGTTTAAAGGGCACTCTCTCAATTAATGTATTCCGGACAGCAGTATTTTATTTTTTTAAAGATTTATTTATTGATGCATACAAGAGCTGGGGTATAAGCCAGAGGTGTGTGTGGGGGCTTGTGAGAGGATTCACCAGAGACAGAGTGGAGAGGAGAACAGGTGGATCGACTAAGATACACCGCTGAGGGGAGTAGCGAACAAGACTGGAGAGGTCTGCTGTACAGGTTAGTTCCCAGGCCAGGATCGAACTCAGGGATCAAACTCATGCTTCCGTGGCAGCGGATAGCTTCATAGTGCTGAAACTTAATCCCTTGCACCAACAAGGAGACACCATGACAGCAGTATTTTATTGGGTAAATCACAACAATCAGAAATGACTTCAATTAATTATAGCTTATAATCAATACAATAAAAAAGGGAAGAAACTAAGAGATTTAATGGATATTTATAGAAAAAGTAATTCACATTTTCCAGAGTGAAATATGTTTAAAAAGAAATCTTTTACAGATCACTTTAGAAATGGATATTGGGGGCCTCCCTGGTGGCGCAGTGGTTAAGCACTGCGCTGTGGAGCTGTGGGCAGTGGCAACTCTAGCTCTATACCCGGCTGGGAAGATTTCCACATGGTGCTGCAGACCTCTCCTGCCTGGCCCACTGCTCCCCTCAGCAGTGTATTTCCGTCGATCTGCCTGTTCTGCTCCCCCACTCTGTCTCTGGTGAGCCCTCTCGCCGCCCCATGCCTCTGGCCTGTACCCCAGATGGCATTGAAATAGGTTCCTTGCTTTGTTCCTGAGAGGATCATCTAAAAGAAAACCAGATAGGAATCACACTCAGGGTCCAGGGGCTTGAGGTAAAACTGGAACACTCCCAGACATCAGAGACCAGCACAGACAGCAACAGAGGGGACACAAAGTAGATTCATGCTGAACAAGAGGTAGGTGGAGAGAAATGCCTGGAGGTTATAGTCCAAGGCAGGAGACTGCTAGGCAACTGTGGCATTGCCACTCAAATAGTAGTCCTGAAAAGGGGAAAGCTAATAGTGTGATGGCATAACCTTGACTAAGGGGGAACATATGTGTAGGAGTTAAAAGTACCACCTTTCAGGTCAGGTTCCACATCAAAATAACAAGGAAAGTGCATAGGACTATACTCCTCTTCCTCAGCCCTCTGGTCAGGCACTTTGAGACAATTACTGACTCAGGTCAGTGCAAATCTCAGATCTGGAACCCCAGAGAGGAAGGATATCTGTGGTGCCACAAACATGAGCCAGATCATCCCCCAGGACATTCACACCAGAGGCTAGAACCCTCCATCTCTTCCATCTATCCTATGACTAAGCAGTTGCAAGGTCAGTTCTCTAGACATATGGAAACCAGCAAAGTCCAAAAACTAAATGACATAAACCATAGTGATACATGTTGGAAAGGAAGTAGTTCAAACCTCTAACTTATTTTTAGGGATACTTTTAAAAAATATATCAAAACCTTAAAGCAGTAAAAAAGGCAAATAAATAGAACAAATTTTACCATGAGACCTCAAGATAGCATGACATTACAAGAAGAAAACAATTCTCCAGAATCCAACCACAAAAACAAAGATAACACTGGTCAACAGTGAGAGTGTTACTGACTTTAAAAGGCCCTAATCTGTAGTATCTTGGTGTGCTGAACATGAATATAACACTGAAAATTTTTTATTAGCTCTCACTTTGAAGATATTTCATATAATTCATTTTATATGTTTCACTGTGTAAATTTATCCAGTAGGACTGCAACAACATCCTAAATCAGCCTCAAATGATGTGATATTGCATCACATTGCATAATACCATCATGCAAACATCATCCAGAGCTGACTGCATCATTTTCTGATGCAATGCAATACTACTGCCAGGTGGCTGCTGAAGTAAGCTGACGCCAGCAGTGCACTATATAAAGCCCTGTCAGAAAGGTTGAGCATTGAAAATATTTCAGACTTTGTGTGAGACAGTTTAATCTCTTGTTCCATAGAACTGTTATTATTTTATCTATTTAGGCACAATACAGAACAGTAAGGCCTCGAAAGTGTGTTAATAGTGTGTACAATTTCTGCTCTTTTTGTGGGGAAGTGACATTTGCCAATCAGAAGAAAAGGATCATTTCTCAAGTGAAGAAGTCTTATAATCTTGACTTTGGATGCAAGGTTGGTGAGCAAGACAAGCCTTGGGCCCTGCATAGATACTGTGCTACATGGACAACACAGCTTCCACAGTGGTTAAATGGCAAAAGACTATCAATGCCATTTGCAGTCCCCATGGTGTGGAGACAGCCAACCAACCACATAAAAGATTGTTACTTCTGCTTGGTTTCTCCGCTTTCCAGAGGAATAACCAAGCAAAAGAAGTCGAAAATAGTCTACCCAAACATTCCGTCTGCATTGAGACCAGTTCCACATGGTGAGGGATTTCCTATTCCAGAACCTCCAGCAGAATATTCTCTTGATTCATCTAATGAGGACAAGGGTCAGCTGAACTGTTCTTCTCTTGTTCCATCAGCATGCAGTGATCCAGATTTTCACTGTGGTGCATCATCAACCCCACAGAGACTATCAGAGGAAAAACTAAATGACCTGGTTCGTGATTTGGACTTAACCAAGAACAAGGTAGAATTACTAAGATCAAGACTCCAAAAATGGAATCTTCTCGAAGAAGATGTCACAATTACTTTCTATCAAAAGTGCTTCCAGCAGTTGGAGCCTTTCTTCAGAAAGGAAAGTACTCTGGTATTCTGTTCCAATATTGAGGGCCTCATGAATACCTTAGAAATCACTCATGACCCACAAGAATGGAGACTATTTTGAGACTCTTCGAAACTGAGTCTTATGGCTGTGCTTTTACACAATAGAAACCATCTTCCATCTATTCTATTCCTGAACAGCTGTACAAGAGACAAGCGAAGAAATCTAAGAAGTAGTCTATGACTTGATTTTTTACAGGTATTAACCATAGGCCTATTACTACTGGCATGCATTTCGTGATGTAAACATCCATTTATAGCAGATTACAAAAAAAGTAGAGACAAAATTAGAATTTGACTGTCATATTCATGTTGAGCACATACAAATTGATAGGAAATGACTAATTTTATTTCAGTAACATGACTTTTGTAAAAATTTGTTGACCAGTGTAATTTTACTGTTATCAGAGAGTGAAAAGTTGCAATAAGGAAAATCAAAGAAATGGATGAAAATGCAGAAAATCAAATCAGAGTGATACAAAACAATCCAGAAAAGCTAATTATAGATACACAACAAAACTCAGAAAAACAATAACCTGTAAAATAAAATTAATCAAAATTAATAAACTTTGATTTAAAGCTTTGAAGCTTTAAATAAGAAATTAACAGAAATTCAGGATATAAAAATCTCAATAGATGAGATAAATAACTCTAGAGAAAGCTATGGAAACAAAATAGAACAAGTAAAGCATTGAATCAGTGACCTCAAAGACAATAATGCACAAAGGACACAGACGGAAAAAGAAAGAGAAATATAAAAAATAAATAAATAAAAGAAGAACCATTTTGAAAAATATCCATTCCCATTAGGAAAGGCAAAATAGGGATAATGGGCATTATAGAAGGGGGGATAGGGTGTGGGGGGGGGAGAGAAAATGTATTTAAAGACATAATAGAGGGAAACTTCCCAGACCTGTGGAATAAAATGAATATACAAATCCATAAAAAGCTAAAAGAACAAGGCTAACAGAAGGTGAGGGTGTGGAGTCAGAGCAAAGTGGGGAGGGAACAAAATGGACTCTGGTGGAGGACTATGGGTGCCTTGGTGGTATTTGTGATGTGGTAACATACACCTGAAGGGTATGAGTCTGTATCTCTAAATCATATACAGTGTTGTAAACTAATGTTAGTTCAATTTTTAAAAGTCTATTAAAAGAACAGCATTAGAAAAATTCTTTCTAATGTTTTCTTTACAAAGATATGGTACTCCCTAATAAATCCCTCTGGTTGAATAAGAATTCCAAAAGATAATCTAAAATTCTATGCTTAACTTAGTCCACATTGCATTTTAGAGTGCACAAAACACTTTTACATATAGCATTTTATTTGTTTCAGAGGAATAAACTATCTCTCTATGGAATTAAATGGTACTTGCCTAAGGTTATAAAAGGCAAAGAGTGAACTCAGGACTCAAATTCCTAAAGTTGTATATTTTCTATCACATTTCTTTAAAGCTGTTTGCAAAAGTATTCTGACATATTGGGTGCATTATGCAAAATATCAGTTATAGTAAGATATCAAAAAAATACCTCTGGTTGGTTTTATTATTTCTTTATTTTAATTTTTGGTAACAGTGTTTACAAGAATTGTAATGGGAGTTGTTCACATTCACATATTGTACCAATCATTTATTTGTCAATATGTAAATTGGCATTGTTGAACATTTCTAAAGATTTTCTTATCTAGCAAATTAACATAATTTATCAACCATTTATTATTTGTGCATATTTGTTTTTTAAGTTCCATAGTCTCAAATTTCTGCGTGCTTTATTAGCCTACAGAATCATTTCATTTAACCTAAAATTTTGCTTTTTCTAACAATAATACAAAATAGAATGATATCAAAATACACATCTCAGTTTGCTGATAAAACCTAGTGTTACTTAACTCATGTAGTTTTGAAAAGGTTACACTATTGAGTCTCTAACCACATAATTCACTACTTGATAATTGTTATTTTTTACCATCCTACATTCCTATCAGACATCTTATTCAGTTACTGGGTGTGATTATGCCAACAATTTAGATGTTCTAAAATAAGTACTTTTCGATATAATACAGTGGTAAGGGAATGCTGGAGCATTAAAGTAAATGTAGTCCTCAATATTTATAATTCCAGATGTTTATATTGACAATATTTTTCTTTGTACTTATTTTTTTAGAATAAAATACATTGTCTTGAAAGAAACAAGTCTTGAAGGCAGTACTTTATTTTCACAACTTTCACAATGTTAACATAATGGTATTGATAGTTGCTGCAGGCCGTTTTAACTACTGTGAAACTCTTTGCCATGAATGTATCTTATTTTATGTTATTTGGCATGTGAAGATAATGGTTCCAAATGCACTTCTAATTTTTAATGAAGACATAAATACATTTCTATTTTCAAAGTATGCTAGGGGTAATTTTGATTCATCATCCACTATTTTATCTATTTTACTGAATTTTTCGTAATTTGGAATGTGCATGTCCCAATCTAATTTTTATAGGATAATTTTGAAGTAACCATGCAAATTCCTTATAATATACTAGACAAACAAGGGAGAATATGATCAATTTTGATATTTCAAAATTGTCTCAATATGTGTTTGCTTAAAAGTGACAGAGACAGTCACTTGACTTATTCTGGTACCTAATTCTCTAAAATAAAGGCATACATTGGTTAGACTTTAAGAAATATAATATTGAATAGATTTCTCAATGTCTTTAATAGTTGTAAATTATATGTGTGTTGCCTAAATGCAGAAATCTACAAGGAGTTTGTGTTTCTAAAATTTATGCAAGGTACTTTACTTGCCCTTGTGGCTTATCAGTCAATTTACAAAGTCTCCTGTTCCCAAGAGGCTGCCCCCATAGCAAAGGAAGAAATTTCACAAATAGAGTTCTCCCCCAGAGACCTACAAAAGCCAATAATCCTGCTAACATTTGCTTCTGTATGCAAGGCAAAGTCAGTACTCTCACCAAGTGGTTGCCCACATTTTTCTTCTCTGTTTTCACTATGATGGAAACGCATGTGTGTTTCTACTGGCAAAAATTCAGCAAGCAATTCTGGGATGGTATGATATCCAAATGGAAAATAAAACTTTCATCATTATGATATTACAGAAAAGACAAATTACTCTCTATAACACTGCATGAAGAAATACATTTTGAGTAATAGTGGTGACAAGGAACTTTTCCTATTGCCTAAATCATCAACATGAAGATCAGAGATACCAAGTGTGCTACTCTCTGATGAGAACTACAAACAACATGGGGGTAAATAACCCTTGCTTAAAGGCAGCATACCCGGCCATACTATCCTCAGGAAGCTCCTCAATACTCCTGTTTTTTGTCTGACAACTGTTGGTGGGAGAGTATGTGAGGTGGACACACCTTGGGGTTGCCCTGTTCATGCTCACCTAATTCTAAATCATGTGAGGAGTTTTATAAATTATCAGTTTGTAGAGACTAAGTGTGCCTAACAAAAGCAGCTACTGACATTTTACTGCACTGGACTTTACTCAAAATATACTGACTTGTCCTAAGAGGGGATATACAATAAAAATGGCAGTGGCACCAGTGTGAGGAAACAAGATTGACACATTTACTAATGTAGACCACAAGGACAAAAGATTTACTCCATCTCTTATTTACGAAGAATATTATACAGTCTTGCAAGAAAGTAGTCTGAGTTTACTATTTTTTATTAGTCAGTTTCTCTCACACTCACATGCACACATACACACACAAGTATATATAGCCATATATATATATATATATATACACACACACATATATTAGTGTAGTATAGTATAATACTGTATATATATATTTATTAGCATACATATATATAGAGAGAAACAGAGAGACAGAGACAGAAAGAAATTTAGATTTATTTCAAGGTATTGATTCCTGTGATGATTATGGAATATTGGCTGAAATGTCCAAATTTTGTGGGACAGATAACTTGACTTGAGAATAAAGGAAGAGCTGATACTACAATTCAAGTTCAAATTCAAAAACTATCTTCTGTAGAATTCCTTCTTCCCAGGCGGAGTCAATTTTTTTATTCTTTTCAGACCTTTAATTGATTGAATCAGATATATCTGATTCAATGTGCCTTCCACATTATGGAAGGCAATCTACTTTAATTAAAATCTATTAATTTAAAGGTAAATCTAATCCCAAAACACCCTCACAGAGATATGAAGAATGTTTGACCACATGTATGGATACTATGGGACAGTGAAGTTGACAAGTGGAATTAATATCAGATATCTTACCATGATAATGAATTCTGTAGTCAGCTCTTCTTCATTTGGATACCAAAAAGAGAAAGTAGTGGAACTGACTATTGCTGATTTTTCTATCAAGAAAAACTAGAATTGGTTGTGTTTGTGTCATATTATAGGCAACTTCATAAACTGTTGTCCTACTATATAGAATATCACAGCAACAGGAACAGTGGCGTTTACTACAAAGGTCACCTGAGCAATCTCTCCAGAGAACTCTGAAGTGGGGAGGCCCAAGAGCATCTCACAAAGAACTTATATGTATACCCCAGCTCATAGGTACACTGATCACAAAGAATATCTATGGTGACCTGAAAGACTGTCACAACCAATCCAAAATGGTATCAATAGAACCTGTTTGTAAAGAAGCTTTTGTAACTTTCCTTCTCCGTTAGTGTGCCCCCAAGTATGGTAGACTTAATTACTGTAGTAGTAGTATATTTAAGTGGATTTAAATGCAAACAATGAACGGCAAGCTGTTTCAACTTGATCCAACATTCAGAACAGTCCTCTTCAAAGAAATTTTGCCACAGAATAGGACACATTTAATTTAATGAATCAAGATTTATGTTAAATGAAGGAATTGCAAACCTTGGATTCTAATTCGTGAATTTTCATTATGTCAGTCCTACTCAGGGAGCTGGAAGACTGTTGCTTGGAATGATGACAGTTTTGGCTGAAGAGAGTTAGTTAGCAAACCTTCAAAATTGAACATTCATTCTCTACCTTTTCAGAGAATCATCTAGCATCATGCCTTACCTAGTTGGAAGTGAACATTTACCTTGAAGTAAAACAAGTAATACACTGTCATCTGGTGCCCACACAGATCTTGCAAACAATGAAGCTTATGATATTGCTCAACTGACTGTAACTGACACCCCCCCCAAAAAAAAAAAACCCAAGATTTCAACTCACCTCCCTTTTCTCTTTTCAGATAATAGTCTCTTTAATATTTTCCCACACTTTCAGAAATATAACAAATCTAAACCAAGGACCTTATACACAATTTTTGCCAGTTATTACCAATAGCCTCCACCTCAACTAGGCTGAAAATACTACATAGAACATTTTTCCCTTTTATTTTATTATAATCTTTTAATTAAAGTAATAATTGGCTTACAACACTGTATATGATTCAAAACCATGGGCTTCCAACTCTTCAGATGTATGTTACCACACCATATCCACCATCAAGGCACCCATAGTCCATCATAGTCCACTGTGCCCCCTCCAACCACATAGAAATTCAAAAGCATTTCTATAAAAAATTTCTTTTCTTTTGTTCACAATTACTATTTTACATTATTATATTCCCTCAAGTACTCAATATCTCCATCACTGTATACTTTTGGCTTTGCCTTTTACTTAGAGAAATTAAAAGGCAATTATAGGACTCTTTAATCTGGCCAAAACTAAATGTACCAATTTAATTGCATCTATCACTAGATGCAATTAATTAAATATTTTCTTTTATCCATTCTTCTTATAATGATAAAATTCTCTCAACAAAAGTTCTGTCTCCATCAGCAGTGAAATACAGGAGTTATTACCATTCTTCCTACAAAATCAAGTCAACAGCAAATGCAGAACATCAAAAATGAAAAAATAATCTCTGAAGTTGTAACTTTCCTCAATTATTGTTCCATCTCTTATTCCAATTGTTCTAAAGACAAACTTCTAACAATAATTCTCTAAATACACTATGTCATTCTGTCTAATCTCTTACCAACCATTTAATCAACTTTTCCTTGTTTCAAATTGTTTTTCTTATAAATAAAAGTATAATGCCAAAATTAAAAGCCATTTGTATACATTTCCCATTTTCATTATTTCCCCACCCTTCTCAGAGCCACTGACTTTTTAATTTTATTTATTTATGCATAAAAGAGCTGGGGTATAGACCAGAGGTATGTGTGTGGTGGTGGGGGGGGGGGTGAGAGAATTCACCAGAGACAGAGTGGGGAGCAGAACAGGTAGCTTGACTGAAATACACTGCTGAGGAGAGCAGCAGATAAAACAGGAGAGGTCTGCTGCGCCATGTGTGTTAGCTCACTGGCCGGGGATCAAACTCATGCTTCAGTGGCTACCAATAGCTTCATAATGCTGAGACTTAACCCCTTGTGCCACCAGGGAGGCCCAGGCACAGACTTTTTACATATTCTCAGTCTGTTTTGTTTAAATTTTCTTACATCCTTCGTAATTTTTGTACATTATTTGATTTTCTCCCCAGGTGTCATTCCATAGCTCTCCCACCACCACAGCACACCTGGGTCATCTCCTTTCCCATACTTTGTGTTCTTCCTTGCCATGTTTTGACCCCTCTATCCCCCCATCCCCTTCTGTATGCCTCAGAACTATAGTTTGCCTGCAAGTTTTATCTTTTTTTCTGATTCCTTGAATGTTCCCCTTTGTTACTCCTATAAGTGAAAACATCCGATATTTCTTTTTTCCTTCTGACTTATTTTTCTTAGCATGATCTCTTTTAGCTCCATCCATGTTGATGCAAATGGCATGAATTAATCTTTTTTATTGCTGAATAGTATTCCATCATGTACATATACCACATGTTATTGATTCATTTGTTATGGGACATTTGGATTGTTTCCAAATCAGAATATATGTTATTCTTTCTCAAAATACACTAAAATTCCTTATATAACCTTTAACATCTTGTCTGCTTTATACATATTTTCACAAGTATATACCTTAAATCATAGTTCTTGATTCCTGACATACTTAAAAATTTGACAGATATAACTTTCTTTCTTGGGCACCTATGCATGTACAAAACCACCCACAAATCCACTATCTGACACTAGAATTAATTCCTATTTTCCTTTTTACAATTAATCCTTTTTTTATTGCCTTACATGTATTTATGCTATTCTGACACTACATCTTCCCGTATATTGCCTTCTGTGGCTTCTGTGACAACTGTCCCTTGATGATATCCCATGGATGTGTTGTGTTACATGGCAAAAGAACTTTGCAGATATAATTAAAGTTTCTAATAAGTTGAACTTAATAAGAATATATTATGTAGGTGAGTTTAATATAGTTACATATATCCTTTAAAACAGAGATTACTTTCTGGCTCATGGCAAAAGAGAAAACCAGAAATTTTAAGCAGAAGGATTCACTGTTTTATCTGTTTGAAGATGAAGATGAAGTGGCAAGAAAATATGAACTTAGCCATACAACTGGAATTAAACTGTCAAAAAGCTGATTGAAGTTGTGCCTAGACCTCTGAACCCAAAACTATGAAATAATAAATGGGCATATTAAGTTAACTGGTAATAGTTAAAGACAATGTAGAATAAACACATCTAAAGTGTTTTTCTTGAAATGTAAATGATACATAGATCCAGAGGATACATCTCTGATGTTCACTAGTGAATTTTTAGTGTCTACCATAATGTTGGGTTCATTTTGAACATTTAATCTATATTAGTAGATTAAATGGATAAAATACATACAATAGTAAATATTAGTGGATTAAATGAACTAATATAGGCCTGAAGTTTATAAATGTTTAAAGACATGAGACTGGAATATGAAATAGGAAAGCAAATCAGATAAGAACAAAATAATAAAATAAAACTTTGTAGTATAAGAAAGTGATAGCTGACATTTATAAAATGTAACATGGAACAAAAATTTTAAGTTGAGAATTGCCTTTAGTGCTAACTTTTTAAAAAATTGTATTTTAAAAATTTTCAAGGACAGTTTTTTTAAAAACACAAATCAGGGCTCCCTGGTGGTGCAGCCTTTCTATGCTGCGCTGTGGAGCTGTCGGCAGTACGCGATGCGAGTTCGACGCCCAGCTGTGGAGAATCCCACATCGTGAGGCAGACCTCTCCTGCCTCGCCCGCTGCTCCCCTCAGCAGTATATTTCTGATCTGCCTGTTCTGCTCCCCGCTCTGTCTCTGGTGAACCCCCTTGCTGCCCCACGCCTCTGGCCTGTACCCCAGTTTGTATGTATAAATAAATAAATCTTTAAAAACAAAAACCAAAAAACACACAAATCACATTTTCATAGGAAAATGGTATTATAAGGTGCCAGTAAGTTTCTATCATCACCTAAAAGCACCAGATATTACCAGATATTTTGCTGTATTACACAGTTCAATTGGTAATTTCTATGAATAATGCAGGAGAAATTATTATCAAGACATTTTAGTAGTAGAAAACATGTCCCCAAATAGCAAAAATGTGGATGAAGCATGAAGCCAAAAAGTAAGGGATTATATGTGATACAATTGAACATTATGGTATTTTGTAAAAGAGATTGTTTTGTCCAACGATGCTTATAGTTTTGATGTAGTAGACAAGAGATTAGAGCAAAGGATACAAAAATTCTTTTGCATTTAGAGTGAAATAAGAGTGAGTTTGTATTTTGACCATTATGGCTTGATGATGAATTGAATATAAAGAAAGGTGCAAGATGCTAAGCTTTGATGAATATTCATTTAAATGTGAGGATGGGCTGAAGGCTTAGAAAATTCTTTATTCTGAACTTTTAACTTTCTAAAAAGATCAGGGCCTCCCTGGTGGCGCAGCGGTTAAGTGCAGAGCTGTGGAGCTGTTGGCAGCGGTGACATGAGTTCTATGCCCGGCAGGGGAGAGTCCCACATGGCCCGGCAAACCTCTCCTGCCTTGCCCACTGCTCCCCTCAGCAGTGTATTTCAGTAGATCTGCCTGTTCTGTTTCCCACTCTGTCTCTGGTGAATCCTCTTACCACCCCATGCCTCTGGCTTGTACCTGAACTTGTATGCATAAATACATAAATCTTTAAAAAAATAATAAATAAAAATTAAAAGATCAGGTTATTCTCTATTCTGTTCCACAAAGAGCAGTCTTACCAGCTTGATTTTGTACAAGAATTATTTCACTGATTGTTTAAACATATTTAAATTTTCCCCATTATCTCATTTTAAGTCTGCAAAATTTCCATGTGCTATACATCATTCTAGATCAGGTTCAGATTTTGTTTTACTTAGTATAGTTTTCTGTGCTAATATACAGTCTTTTTGACAAACTGATCAAACTCCATTCATTCTGCCTCCATTTAGCTGGACAGTTCATGTTTCAATTTGATGGTGACCACATAGTTTGTTAATAAGAATGAGCTTTTTGCTGTATGAAATATACAATGTAGGATATAATACAAAATTTAGCTCAGGACACTTTAGTTAACACTGCATTATTGGCTAAACTTATGATATATCCACTTAATTATTTAGTTTCAGTATATTTTAATACTAAAAACATACACTTTCTTTCTCTCTTTTAATTTTCTTTTTTTGTGCATACATTTTTCTTCACCCAAAGAAAACCACATTTATTTCTCCATGATCATCTTTCAATCTACATCCAGATGTGAATATATCTTTATATAGATGTAATAAGAGCAAAACAATTTTATGGCTTTTTTCTTGTTTCTGTTTTCTGCCATATGACAAGCATTTTCAACTTGACAACAAAACCTTTTTAATTATGGTTCAGTGTCACCACATAAACAAATTAGAAGTGCCCTCAATGAATAACAAAGGGGCAGGGTGAAAATATAAAAATAACAACTCAGTATTTTTTTTGTTTGTTTAAACAACTAAAGCAGCACACCATGTTCTCATAGCAGCCATTTCCATTTTAGTGTGATCCTGCTTCAAAGAGAGATAATTTCACTGTTCACTCACAAGCAACTTCTTCATCCAGTTGCCCCTTCTGAACTGAATCTTCACCATCTGGCGGGACCCTTACACAGAAATAATACAAATGACAAAATCTAACCAAAATTCTGTGGTTTCAGTAGAGTGGAGTGTTTTGTGGCATCTCTCAATGAGATGTCTTTGTTAATACAGAAAACAGTAACAGCTCCTGCTAAAAGCTTATTTCACTGATTACACTTGATCTTACTAAGGGTTTGTCTATACACAGTAAGGCAGATAGTTCATCACCTGGATTACTTACTGAACACATTTACAGTTCTTTCCAGTTATGCTCTCTGATGAAGGAATTGGTGGTTATCTTCAGGGAACTAATTTCTGACATTCACATACTTTAGTCCATTGTATGAATACCAATGCTTGGAATAGGATAAATAATCCCTAAAACTTTCCCACATTTATTTATTAAAGATTTATTTATGCATACAAGAGCTGGATGTAGGCCAGAGGTGCGTGGGGGGAGGTGAGAGGATTCACCAGAGATAGAGTGGGGAGCAAAACAGGCTGATCGACTGAAATACTCTGCTGAGGGGAGCAGCAGGCGAGACAGGAGAGATCTGCTAGGCTTGTGAGTTAGTTCCCTATCGGGGATCAAACTCATGTTGTAGTGGCTGCAGATAGCTTCATAGTGCTGAGATTTAATGCCTTGTGCCACCAGGGAGGCCCCAACTTTCCCACATTTATTACCTTCCAATGTTCTCTACAGGAGTTCCCAAATATATAGACTTAATGGTGTGGTTAAGGAATGTCTCACACTCATCAACTCACTGGATAGCTTAAAGAATTATTTTCTACAGAGACAGAGGTAATCACCCCTGAAGACATTCTTTCTGACATAGGTTTTTGAGAGCAAATTGGCAGATAAGTACACAAAATAGTACCTAAGGCTACTCTGTGCTTAATGTGAAAATTAAAATTATAATATCATTAATTGTTAATTATTAACAAATTATCATCTTTAGAAGGAAGTATATGCAAGCTAGTATTGGTTTTTGAGGTCAACTAAGTATTTTCTGTTCGAGAAAAGTACAATAGATCCTTTCATTTAAAGCATATGTTCAATCAATTTAAAATTATTAGAAATTAAATGAAACAAGACAATGAATTTGAAACATTATCACATCAGTTATTTTTCCTCTGCAATGGCATAGTAAAACTATATTATAATAACTATATTATAATATAAACATAATAAAAATAAATATGTTTATAATATAAACATAATAAATAAGAATTTAAAAGAGTAGAAAAAGTAGAATAAACCAAAGGAAGACAGTTTTAGTAATCCTAGCAATTGGAACTATTTGAAAAAAAAAATTGTTGACAGATAAAAAGATAAACTCATGCCATTTGCAGCAACATAGATGGTGCTGAAAGGGATTATACTAAGCAAAATAAGCCAGAAGGAGAAAGATAAGTACCAAGTAGTGCACTTATATGTGGAATATAGAGAAACCAAACCAAAGATCAGACACAAACTTTAAAACCAACAACTGAAAGCTGACCATGGAACTGAGGCATACAAAGGGAGAAGTGTGTGAACAAAGTGGGGAAAGGTACAATGTGCTATGGTGGAGGACAATGGGTGTTTCGGTGGTGGGAATACTACAGTTACTACTTGAGGGGAGAAATCCTATATTTTCAAAACACTAACAAGGATGTAAACCAATGGCATTTCAATTAAAGAAAAATTGCTACCATCAATAAATATTTAATTGTTGAAATTCAAAAGGATTTACAATAGCATCCTCAAAAGAAGAGAAAAGCAGAAAACTGCATCACGTTACATTTGTTCAATGTCTTTTTTTAAAGAGTGTACTTTGAGCTTACTGAAAACAATATAATAGAAAATAATTAGAATGGATTCTAGAATTAAGTTAAAAGGTAAAAGAATTATCTTTTATCATAGGTCAACAGCTTCATGAATTTTTGATCAGTACAGGGTTCTTAAAAACACATTAAAAAATCACAGATCATAAAGGAATAGATTGACATATCTATTTGATCTTTATGGTCAACTTTATGAGACTTTATAACTTCTATTTATTAAAATAAATTTTTAAGAGTCAAAAGGCAAACCCTTTAAATGGAGAAAAATTTTCACACCACTTTCCATGGAAGGACTTCTTTTCAATAAATCCTATAAATTAGTAAAATTCAACATACTTCTTTAAAGAAATGAGTGAAAAACTTCAGCAGATATTTTAACAAAAGAGGATATCCAAATATTTAATAAACATAAAAAAGTGCTCCATAATATAAGTTATTAGGAAAATGCAAATTAGAAGTACAATGAGATACTGCTACATAGTCACTAGAATGCTACATATGCAACTCACCATATATATTTTGGGAACTTACATGGATTAATAGTATTTTGATGCACTTTTAATGGTACTGTAAATTGGTACTACCAGTTTGTAGACATTGGTAGTATCTTCCAAAATTAAATAGTTGCAATTCATGTGTGGGTTAGACATGTACAAGGATTTTCATTAAGCACAATTCACAATATCCAAAGACTGGAAATAGCTGCCATCAACAGTAGAGTGGGATATATATGTATTATAAAATATATTCATGTAATGAACTACAATATCACAATGGAATAGAAAGTACTACTATTTCATGCAGTGATACAAATATATCTCTTATACTGATGCTTAACAAAAGAATCCCAAACACAAAATCATTTATGTTACAGTGATTTCACATGTGAAAAGTACAAAATAAGTTGAAACTAATGTATGGCAACAGAAGATAAAATAGTGGCTACCTTTGGTAGTGTGTGATCACTGAGGAGCAGATATAGCACATTTTGGGGTGCTAATTATGTTCTTTACCATGACCTTGGCACTGGTTACTCTGGGTGTGTTCACTTTGTAGAAAATTACCAACTTTAAGATTTAAGATTTATGACTTCACTTAAATAAAATGTTATCACTTCACTAAAAGGTTTACCAAAATTATTTAATAAACAATATCAAAATACTATGCATAAGCATCCATAATCCTTTCTCATAACTAGATAAAACGACTTTTCAGATGATTAATGCAACATTCAGTTCAATAATTAATGTCCAAATATATGGTTATATATTATAATTATATGGTTATATATGGTTATAATTATATATAATATATTATATATTAACCATGAGTGATGTTATATTTCTACGTAGTCAGTTATAGTTCATAAATCAGACACTTTGTAAAACATCACCATCTTAATTTTTCCTTTTTGGTTGTAATAATACAAGATTTTATAATTCCAGTAACACCATTATCTGTCAATTTTATATAAATAAAGCAATCTATGGAGGTTGATAACTTCTATTTATTAAAATAAATTTTTAAGAGATTCAAAAGGCCATTAGGTCCAACTAATCTTGATTGAATATTCTGTGAGTTGAATAGGTATTTTTAATAAAAGGAAAAATTCTATTACTTAGCAAGCCAATCTTTTGCACTTAACTACATAAGTACGTATTTTAATCTTGCATGCCTCTTTATACATGGTAATAATAATTAATATACTATTATATTAATAGAATATTTATTAAGGTTCATATATCAAGGTACCTTATCTAATTATCGCATTAAAAATCATACCTTAAAAGACAATGTCAGACTCATGAAACTGAGTCTTTAAGAACAGTGCCCAAGTTTACACATCAGCCAGGTGCCAGGGATTGGGTTCAAACACAAGATGTCACTGCAGAAGCTCAGGTGCATAACCATTTAGCTTAATGCTAAAAAACCAGTCCTTAGAGGTGTCACCTTTACTTAATTCCAGAGAAGGTAGCAGTTAAAGATCAATTGTGGCATCTTGATGCTGTCTTTACATAGCTTTCTTCTTATTTACTTAAGTGTTCTCAATTTGTTTCTCATGCATTTAAGTGCTCAATTATGTTAATGGTGTTCCCCCAGGGTTTTGCTCTTCCCTCTCTGTTTTTTGATTATGTGATCCCAGAGGTTTCCTTTATTGAAATATAGGCTAAACTTTCCTCCCTGATGAATTTATCTTATTAAACTTTCTTGCACTTTATTCTCTGACAATACTTTTATTGTCAAAGAAAATCAGATATAGATATCTCCCCATTTTTGAAAATGTAATGATTTTCTTAGAGAATGCTTATTAATCGATGTACCTGGTTGCAGAGAGGTATTGCTAGTGTTTTTGGCATATACTGACAGTTTCACTTTGCTTTTGCAGATGTTGCTATAATTCTTACTTAGCTATGTCTCTTGAGGAACATATATCATCAGTATTCAGAAAATTATATTACCACTTAAAAATATTATATATACCACTCAAATATATTACATTACCACTTAAAAAATATTTAGTTTGTAAGGTCTCAGAATGAGAAGATTTATGCATAGGTTAGTTGATAATATTTGACTGAACTACGAAGCAGACTTAAAATGCTGAAAGCACTAAGTGCTAAATAATTAGTGTAAGCCTTGGATGTTTTGATTGTTTGCTTGTTTTTATATCAGGTATATGCTATCTATTCAGGGATAATACCAGCATTTTATTTTTCGTATGAGTATAATGTTAAGATTGGACATGAAAGTGTAAAGAACCCTTTCTCTATTCTTCAACTAAAGTAGTAGACAATACCACTGGTTGCAAAAATTAAAATGATTTGGCTATATTTCAGACATTTAATCTCACTACCATTACCATCCTACAACAATTTCCAAAAACACTGGTGCACCTTTATTTTTTTAATTGGAAGCAATTACATCCTTATTGCTAAAACTATCCTTTTAGCATCCTTACTATGTTTCTCACCTTTGTACTTCCTCCATGGTTAAATATAAACTCTTCAAAAGTAGAAACCATGTATTTTTGTATTTTACCTCAATTTCTAATTTAGTCTAATTTTTAATTTAGTCATGTGGCTAATGGTATTAGAAATAATATTTTCATTATCATGGTAGATATACAATACACTCTTGTGTGAGGCCCTGCATAGTGAATACAGCCGCCACTTTATGTATATATGTTGCTTCTCCTTCCTTCTTTCATGCCTTCAAGCACTTTCTCATTTTCCTGGCTATTACAGTGTGATACACTTCAAGCAATGGGTAGTGACCCAACAACCAAGTGACTCACAGTTTGTTAGAGTATATGATGAATTAACACTAGAAGTCTGGGCAGAAGATCAAGTGGTTTGCAGTGAAATTATCTTTGAAAGATAAGATCTCTCACCTTTTGATAGTGGCAAGGACTTAGCCTCTTTTTTTAGGTTTTGAATGGTAAAGGCAGGTGAGAGTAAAGGAGCATGAAGAGGGAAAGACTATTATTTCTATCCTAAAAAGACAATCCAGTGGGATTGAGGGCTATCACATAGGCAATGGCACAGCCACAGGGATCATAACTGGAAGCACATGAGGTACAGAGGAATTCAGTGACAAGGAAAAGGAAGAGGCTCAGTTACCAGAATGGGGTTCCAGTTAAAAATCAAATCATAATGAGGGCACCTTGATATTATTCCACAAGTGCTAGCATAGCTCTTCAAATATCTCTCAAATAAAACTCAAGCAGTATAATGGGACAGGGCTGAGTCTTCATGATAAGGCTAATTGATCTCAGTTATAGAGAAATTAATTCATAGACTGGTAAAATTATAGAAATGAAAGCAGGAAAAAGGACTTGCTTTATTTCTTCCCATACACATTTTATTTTCCACAGTTTCGATAAAGTAGAAATTGTCCATGAATTCATTTTATCTTTATGTTAATCTCATTATTTTACTAAATGAAAGTTGATTTGTTTCTTCTCCACTGACATATCTGGGACTGATTTTAAAGACAAGTGTTTTCAAGTCAGTGCTTTATGACTGATATATAATATTTCCTTACCAATATCACCTTCAATCCTGAAATTCTGTTGGTGTATCTTATCCATATATCCATCATCATATAACAATTTGCTAGATTTAAAAGTGATGGCAATCCCAACATTACATTACACTTCATTGCATGGTTTTTTAAAGTTCCTGGGTGCTAGGTTCTCTACATTCTAAAGATTTTGTTCTGAAGCGTATTCATGGGGCATTCCCCATAAAACTTAGCTTTTGACCCTTTCAACTCTTTAAACTTCCAGTTTAAACACACTTTCTTAATGTAACAACTAGCAGAATGTTTGAGAAAAATGCTTCATGTCTGGAGGACTAGCATGATTGATCAATTTATAAATTAATCTGATTAATTCATGATATTTAATTACATAAATAACCATAACCTAATTCCAGAATTATTATTCTACTAATTATAAAATAATTGACAATAATTTAACAGGTATAATATTACATATTTCTTTTACAAATTTAATTGACGGGTCTCACCTCCCAATTTCATCAAATAAAACAAACAAGAATGTAGCCTTTTGCAGCCATGTCAAAACCT
The DNA here is from genome assembly GCA_004024925.1 of Scalopus aquaticus. NCBI lineage: Eukaryota > Metazoa > Chordata > Mammalia > Eulipotyphla > Talpidae > Scalopus > Scalopus aquaticus. Next base: position 32,958 of record PVIJ01004926.1, on the reverse strand, counting down.
GAGGTGTTGAGAAGTAACACTGTTAAGTTCATTTCCAAATCTGATTAAATTGTAAATTACACAAAGTTGGTTGAAAAATAATAGAAATGTAAAAAATGATTTTATCCTAATTTACAAAAATATGTTCTGTACTACCCTTACTAAGTTCATTTCTACTGTCTGCACTGGCAATTTCTAATGATTCATCAGTGGAAATTTAATACATATCACACAAGTGAATACTTAAATTTTATGTATGTTATACTTCAGATTAGTAAATACTATAATCCTAAACCAGGACATGCACCAAATTTAAATAATTGAATGATTTTGAATAAATATTAAGTGAGCAACTATCAAAATAATGTCATTCTTTGAAGACATTTCAATAGGAATTTTATCAAATTAATCATTCCAGGAGCCAGGTCTGAAAGATGTGCTTAGAGTAACTATGAACAAAATTTAATACCTTTGACCTGGTTGCCTAACAGTAGTGTTGTCAAACAGGGGTTAAAAATAAATGTGTACAAATTCCAAAACTGAAAGCCCTTTAAAGTTAATGTAAAAGACACTACCTATAAGATTTAAAAAGAAGCCAGTTGCATTTTTCCTAAATCTCTTACTTTTGCCATTTTTATAATCTTATTCATCAAATTATCTTCTCTCACAGATATGATCATAGATATTTTACCAACTTCATTCTAGTTAACAACGATGTGTGATTCACTTTTGCAGCAGTTGTAAATTGCTTCCTACAAGCCATGCCGACTGCTAACCCCAGTTTGTGAGCTAACTCTGATGGCAAATGGAAATAAATTACTCATTCCCTAACTATAGGTAATCAAGACATTGAAGAATTCTGACTGATTGAATTCACTTACTGTCAATTTGCCAATTGTTCTGAATGTAATTCAAGAATATCGGTTTACATTAACATAGGTTGCAGTAACTAGTTTCAATGAAGTAATCACATAACTAGAATATATTTTATATAATGTGTACATACACCTTTTGAATTACTATTTATAAACAAATTCTACAAACAAAACACACCTAACCCACACAGTTCCACCTTTTTAAAAACTGCAAGTTTACATAATGCAATTTGATTTCTACAAGCCAAGTTGTAAGCATGAAGCAGGAATACCAGAAGTTGCAGTATCCAAAATTATGTCACAATCATAAACCGGTTGCTTAAAGTAGTCATCTCATTCACTGTACTGTTAATTGCCACTTCGGCCCCTTGGGAATTCTCAAGGTTAGGAATTTTCAGAAACATGCTATAAGAGAACCTTAAAAAGGGAAGCAATCGTTGCTTGAGCCTATGATTCTCAAACTTCCGTTAAGTCTAAGAACACAGGGGAGGGTTTTTAATAGACATTTCTAGTTCCTATCTTTGATTTTTTTTTCAGTAGTTCTGGGATAGAAACTAATAATTTCCAAGTCTAACAAGTTCCTAAGTAAGTTTATTCTGCTTTGCTGGGCCATAAATTAATAATCACTAGTTTAAGAACTTTAAAAAAAAAAGAATTAGATTTGAATAAATCAGTAATTTATAGTCCACAAAGAAATTAAAGGCATCTATGGAAAATATTTCAGCCTAGACAATCCTGGATAAAGGTAACACTGACCCAATCACTCTTTTTTCCTTAATATTGGTAATTTTCCTTGGATGTTCTGCTTATTTTGAAATGGTGCCGAGTGTTAACATATCCTGCTAAGCAAAATTTGCTCTAATAAAACATACCCATATTTTGAATTTATATTTTTGAAAGGTAATTACCACCAACATGTGTACATAGATTAAAATGCTTCATTTTAATAAAAGAAATAAATTTTAACTTACTTAGGTGAAATCATTTTAAACCAAGAAAAAATATGCAACTTTAGGCAATACCATATGGGTTAATTCGTCTCAAAATAATAGTTGAAAACAGCAAGATTTTTAACTACATGGCTATAATTATTTCATTTATTTGACAAAGGTTCCCACAGTTATGTACCTTGGTTCTTGTGTTAACTTCTCAAAAAATCACTGTAAGATAATAAACGCCTGTGGGTTGGGGCATGAACATAACAAATTGGACTCCTCAGTGGCGCAGTGGTTAAGCGCTGTGCTGTGGAGCTGTCGGCAGCTGCGAAGTGAGTTCAACACCCGCCCCGGGGAGATTCTCACATGGTAAGGCAGACCTCTCCTGCCTTGCCCGCTGCTCCCCTCAGCAGTGTATTTCTGTCGATCTGCCTGTTCTGCTCCCCACTCTGTCTCTAGTGAACCCTCTCGCCACCCCATTCCTCTGGCCTGTACCCCAGCTTGTATGCATAAATAAATAAATATTTTTTTTATAAAGGAACATACTAAATTGAAAGAAATACTATGCATTATAAAATTCCCAACAGTCTAAAACCTCAGTATGGAGTAGTATTTTAAATTTCTTCTCTGTGTCATTTGCTCCTCTTTCATAACCTCTTGTAATGTCCTACTCCCTCCTTCCTGAAAAGGGAAGATGAATAGTGGCTACCCACCAATCCCCACGAGCTAATTGCAACTGACAGTTCTTCAATTCTCAGCCATTCATATTTACTGCTTTCTTTCATTATCCTGTTCTTATCTTTGCCTTTTCCAGTGGTCAACAGCTGGCTCTGATAGGGTTAGTGGTTTATCATACTTTCATGATAGGGGTAGTCGATCAACAAAGTCAATTAATATTCTACCTTGATATTTATTGCCGTAATCCACCTTTAATGTATTTCCCAATGGGCAGTTGAATCACAAGGGGATGGGTGCTTGCAAAAATATATCTGTATATGCATACATAACTTTACAGAATATATATATGTGCTCACCCATATGCTTGTAGATAATACCTCATAGCATTGTTAGTAAAGTCACTAATTGTTTCTTTAGACTTTGTTTCATTCCAAAAATGACTGTTTTATTAATGATTTATGTGATAAATGAGTCATATTAGTTATGTCAATTTGGTCTGATTTTATTGTTTATGCTACTGAATTGGCTTCTTGATTTGATGAACTATTGATGGATGAGATCTTTTGCTCCAACTGACTCAGAGTCCCCCTTTACTAGTTTAGTTGTCTGTTCTATTTTTCTATTATCTTTCTTTGTTGTTTTATTCTCCTTCTGTTCCTTTCCTGCCATGAATTCTTTGGTATCCAAATTGTGGTCACCAGAAGGCAATTCTTGGTCTCACCTGGAATTTTATTATGAATGTAGATTTCAGGCTTCTCCTCAAGCATAGTGAATTAAAATTTCCATTATTACAAAAATCCTCAGGTAACTCCTTTATATACTGCAGTGTGAGAAACACTAAGCTATTATGTTTTATCTTTGTGGAAACTTATTTATAAGTTAAGAAAATGTATATTACCTATAGTACTCATTATAACTGAATCATTTCCCCATAAAATTAGATTGTAAAGATAATAAAAGTTTTAGTTGTTTGATAAGAGTCAGCCATAGTTATATATAACAAACTTTAACATATGATCTCAGCAGAAACAGATATAATGAAGAATTACAGATACGTGTATTTCAGATGTAGAATGATGGTTTAACAAAAATCATCATTATTTTAACACAGTTCAGTAGTAAACATTCAGTAACAACAAATCATATTATAGATTGAATGCCCATAATATGTATAGTATAAATATGTAAATAAATATCAAGACCCCCCCCCCTTTAAAAATAAGCAAAGGACACAAAAAGAAAATTTTAAAATGTTACAAAAAAGAAGATATTTAGATTATTTTCTTTGTACATTTTGTATAAATTTTTATAAATAAAAGACATTTTTCAATAACTATTAACAAATAAATCTACATTTATCTTGGGAAAATAATGAACCAACCCAGTGATTTTTAGATAATTTCATTTTTATCTCTTTTATTCTATATTTTTATGATTAAAAACAAAAAAATCTGATTATATCAGGCATTCATTCAGAACAATAATACAGTTCAGTTGGAATTTGTGTGTTGAAGAGTAGTCCTATTACCATTTTATCCCTTGACACTGTTAAAGGCAAGGGATCCATGGTTGCATCAATGGTTGAATTCTTATTGTTAAAAATTATGGGTGTTAATATTATTATGATTAGTCATTTTTCAATAAAGAATTTTAAAAAATAAGAAAAAATGGCTCAGTATTGATTTCCTTCAAGACTTAATATCTTTACAACTGCCTAAAATTATTTACATCAAGTTTATAGAAAATTAATTTCAAAATAATCTTTATATAGTAACAGTCAGTAAGCTGTCACATTTTTGTCTGGAATTATGTAAAATGCTATGTTATGTTAGCATTTCACAATTAATGACCTTTCAGCAGTTTTATTATGGGCAGCTCTAAAACAAAGCTGTCATAATAAAACAAGTATCATTGGCAAATCATGTAAAACAGTATTAGACAGTTTATATCAATACAACTCCTATACAACAGATGGATTTCAAAATGAGATGCTGCATTCTTACTAGCTAGTGTTAAGTTTTAACAGGATATACTTTTCTTCCTAGACTCACTTTTCATTGAGGATATTTCCACACAGCTCTCTACATGATGAGATGATTAATAGTTGAAGGATACATATCTGATCTCTCCATTTACACCCAGGAGAGAAAGAGTGACTATTTCAAGCTTAGTATCCATTAAATCACATTTCTAATGTGCAGAACTAGGGATCTCTAGTGTCCTATTGTAGTTGCTACTTCCTATGTCACTGTCTAGCCATGATTCATTAGGATGAACCAAATGCTGGATTTCTAATAATTTTAAGCTGTTAGACTTCATGGGAAAGTGACAGTGTACAAGTCTCAATGTTGAGACTGGGATGTAGAAGAAGAATTAACTGTAGTCAATTTTTACTAGAATCCAACTTTCAAGGTGTGTGTTAGACCCTTCATTCTTAATTCTTTCTTACCTATTATTCTCTCCAGTTCTCTCATTTTTTGCTTGACCACCAACAAGCAAAAGTTGTTTAAAGAAAATAACAGATACCTTTTACTCCTCACTTTCCTGCCACATCACTCTCTATTCTCCTTGGCCTCCTTTATTACTTTTTCATAAAACTTAGCATACCTGAATATTACAGCCACCATAATTGTTGGGTCAATAAAAATGAAGAGAATGAGTTAGGAGAAGAACAATGGGATGCTGACCATTACTAAAGCAAGTAGACTGATTAATGTTAGCTTTCTAGCTTATTAACTTGTCCACTTTATAGATTATTGGGAAATGTTTGGAAATCTAGACTCCAAGGAACATATAAACAACCAAGTGCAGGTCTGGATTAAGTGATGACATCCTAATAGAAATATTCCATCTGCAGAGAACTAATCTACCTGAGAGATATGAGATTGAGACAGTTAGTATAAACAATATGTTTTGGCATTCAGAAGTCATAGACTTCATGTCTCCAACTATAATTGTCTCCATGAACCCCTAACTCAAAGGAGGATGTTAAGACAAATATGTCTGTTCTAAAAAGCTGAAAAGAAACTGGTATACCTTTAACAAGTCCTTTAACAAGGAATTTTTACTAAAGAAGGTAGGAGTTCAACTTCTCCACTATATTTAGTAGAATTGTACAATATTACAAAATATTGTAAAAGCATAGCTGGATTGACTTAAAAAAGAGAAAAGGGATGACAAAAGTTAGTGAAGCACAAAAGGCCTATCTCGGAAATTCCAAAGAAGCAGGAATATTTCAAGCATCATGTCGTCTCAAGAATATGAGAGTATATTATAAGAAGGAAAATCTTGATTGTAGGTTTGTCCCCAATAGACATTTTTTAAAAGATTTTATTTATGTTTTCATGGAAGAACTGAAGTGCAGGCCAGAGGTGCGGGGGTTGTGGGGAGAGGTTTCAGCAAGCAAAACAGGAGAGGTCTGCTTCACCATGCAGCCCTGGGGATTAAACTCAGGCTGTTGTGGTGACCTAACTCCTAGACCACCCGGGAGGCCTCCAAATGGACATGCTAAAAGGAGTTTCCAGAGACCTTGCATAAACTGAAAAGCATTTATGTGGGGCTAAAATTTACCATTTTGTGCATTATTTTTCTCCTTTTTTTGCCATGTGAATATAACTATTTGTTTCTGGAATATAAAATCAGTATTTATCTTGTTTGGAAATATAATTTGGAGAATATAATTGAATATAAGTGTATTGGGGATGATAGCTGCAGAAGTAAAAAAAAAAACATATTGTGTCTTCTATATGTTGTTTCATAAATTTATTCTGGTGTTCTTATTTGTACCCTTCCTACAAAAATTATAAATCATGAGTAATTTAGTGTTTATATAATTCAACTTTGGAAACTGATAAGGAAGCTCCATTCATTCCATTGGGAAAAAACAAGTATTGACCTTTGGATCTGAGAAGAAAAATTCGCATTTCTATTAGTGGAAAGATAAACATTAAGCCATCTATAAGCTTACTCATTCAACAACTCACTCTCATTAAAAATGGATATTCAGGACTAACAGAGAAAAATGAAACATATCTTCAAAGCTTATAATCAAGGTTTGTTCTTATGACCATGTCTACAGGGAAAGTTCAAAAACATTCAAAAACATACTATAGGAAAAGGTCTTTTTACTGATCCTGCAAAGATAAGATTATCAATAGAGGAGTGCAAGATTAAGCTTATAAAGGAAGTCTGAATTTCACACATCCTTGTACACTGACATCTACCAACACTGTGGTTGACTTAAAAGGATCAGGAGTCGAGGGGGTTATATTCATTTTCTATGTCTGTTGTAACAATCATCACAAATGTAATGGCTTAAAACAACCTAACTATATTATCACCTCTTCTATAGCTTGCAAGTCCAAAATGAGTCTCACTGACTTAACATCAAAGTTTTAGAAGGGCTACATTATTTCTTTAGAGGGTTAACAGTGAATCTATTATTACATTTGCCTTTCCAGCTTCCATGTTATGCCTGTATTCCTGGGTTTGGGTCCCTCTTCTGACATTTTCAAAGACAAAGAATGACTAGTTCAACCTGTATCACATTCACTCTAATACTTTTAATAGTCATATTCTCTGATTCCTTCTTGCAATAACATTGGACCTACCTAGTTAATACATGATTAACTCCCAAAAGTCAGATGATCAGAAAACTTAATTCCATTTTGAATCTTTATTCTACTTTGCTACATTATACAATTAATCATAGGTTCTAAGGATTAGGATGTAGACATCTTTGGGGAAGAGGGGAACATTCTATCAGTTACAGAAAGACTGTCCATAGTAGAAGTTAGGGGTGGAGGAGGTAGGATTGCTGTTCCTAAAGTGAAGAACAATAAGAAATGTCCCTCCTATTTGGGAGATAGGAATAATGTCATTAGGACAGGTGTGAGTTAGTGTACCTTTGAGATCCAGGAAGGTTTGGAAGAAGAAGGCTTTTAAGATTACATAATCAGTATTGAATTTTGCTGTGATAAAGTAATATGTAAATGTCTTCTTGGTGTGCTGAGTTGACCAAACAATAAAGACTGAGACAGGTTTCTATATTATTTAGCCTAATATATTCTTAAACTTGATTTCAGTATTTCATAATATAATTTAGTAAAAGAGGCCAAACAGGTAAGTAAATAATAATGCCGCAAGATAAAGTTTTTTAAAATGACAGAGATGCTAAAAAGTTATGGAGTTTTTAGGCGGTAAGATTGTATTTGATTTGTGGGATTAGCATTACTATAGAGAGTTTAAAAAAAGTTACTTCTAAGTACTTTAGTGATAAGTGCCATTTTTTTTTTTTTATTCAGTCAATCAAGTCAGCAATACTTTCGTGGAAAGAACAGAGACTTTGAAATCTTGAGGAAACTTTGAGAAGTGAAATCCTTGATATTCCAATTTTACCTGATCTCTAGCAAGTTTAAACTTCCTCAACCCTAAATTGATAATATATAAAATCAATAAAATAATATCCAAGCCCTAGGATTGTATTTACTAGATTAGTGATAATTTCTAAAGCATCTAATATATTTCTTGCTACAATATAGACACCCCCCCAATGTGTAGTTACAAGCTGTTTAAGCTGCAATATCAACTCCATTGCATTGATATTCAATAAAACATTTTGAAAATATTTTCCACAGATATTATTATCTTTTCTTTGAACTTTCATGTTTTAGATTACAATAGCTGTGATTTTTCACTACATATATTTTTCAAATCAGAGAATGGTTTTAGGCATAAAATCTCATAAAACACCTAATTCCTTTGAGAAACACATTGACATAAAGTTATGTTTATATACTAAAAATATAAGTACAGTAAATACAAAATCTATTTCTGTATATGTGATTTTGCTATATTGAACCAGTATAAAATATTAAATATTATTAGATGACTACATATCAGGGGCATACTTTTTTTTTTAAAGATTTATTTATTTATACATACAAGCTGGGGTACAGGCCAGAGGTGTAGAGTGGCGAGAGGGTTCACCAGAGACAGAGTGGGAAGCAGAAAAGGCAGATCAGAAATACACTGCCGAGGGGAGCAGCGGGCGAGGCAGGAGAGGTCTGCCGCACCATGTGGGATTCTCCCCGGCTGGGTGTGGAACTCGCATCTCGAGCTGCCAACAGCTCCACAGCGCAGCGCTCAACCACTGCGCCACTAGGGAGGCCCCAGGGGCATACTTTTTAAAGGTGAAAATAAAAGTAGTTAAAGAGGAGAAAGTAAAAATGAATTGCAAAATTGAATTAGAATTGGTATATTGGGTAGGTTAAGTTTTTGTAAAATAATTGCCTTTGCATCCTCAATTGTTTTTGTAGTGTTTGGAACATACTAATCATAAAAAAAAAAAAAGTTTATGGAATTAAGGCAGTGTTGCTACCATTATTCATTAGCCTTTTTTAACTTTGTACTTGGTATTAATTGGTACTTAGTAAATGTATAAAATATGGAGACTATACTGAGTCAAATTTGATACTTATATTTAACTTCTGACCTTTATACTTGTATTCAGTTTGCATGATTTTATAATAGTTCATTATTATTCCTTCACCATTGTTTTTTAGTAAGTGCATTCCATTAGTCTACCTGATACCTATGTGGAATCAGACTAATCTCCAGAACTAATAAACTTTTGAGTCAGTATTCAGTGAAATACAGCTTAATTTCTATATAATCTGTGTTAAATAAAAGCATTATAAAATTACTAATATTCTATGTTTTGTGTGCCTTTTCTGTTCAAATTATTTCATAAGTATTTTATTTCTCTCTGCTACAAAGAAACCAGTATACATGCATCAATGGCTTCACCAGCACCATTAGCATTAGGCTGTATTATCTCTTCTGAGATTCTCATAATAACTTTTGACACATTTATAGGTAAAAGGAGTATAGGTTTCTCACAACTCTTCAGGATCCAAAGAAACTTCATGAGGGCCTCCCTGGTGGCGCAGCAGTTGAGCGCTGCGCTGTGGAGCTGTCGGCAGCACGTGATGCGAGTTCAACGCCCAGCCCGGGAGAATCCCACATGGCGCGGCAGACCTCTCCTGCCTCGCCCGCTGCTCCCCTCAGCAGTGTTTCTGATCTGCCTGTTCTGCTCCCCGCTCTGTCTCTGGTGAAGCCTCTCACCACTCCACACCTCTGGCCTGTACCCCGGCTGTATGTATAAATAAATAAATAAAATAAATAAATAAATAAATAAATAAATAACAAAGAAACTTCATGAGCATAATCCCTTTATGCAATGTAATGTACTTTTTGTAACTTATTGATATTTGTGGGTCTGCTAGGCTGAAATAGCTGCTTAAACTGCCATTCTGACTATGCAGTTCAGCCTTTTCAGTACAAAGTCCATTTGGCCCAATCAATCAATTACCTAAACTTAAAGAATGCAAACTACTAACCCTGCAAAGGTTCCTCTCAAGTTAAACCAGAGCATGATGCTTAATCCCCTGGGACAATGAATATAAGTCATGAGGCATGAGAAGGAACGCCTGGGGAGCATCAACTGATAATAACTTTGTGTCCCAAAGACTTATCAGCGGAATGCCTTGTTAATAAAATCAGAACCATGAGTGGGGGTCGGGAGCTTGATTTCCATTTCCAAATATGGACAATAAAACTAATCTGGATTCTCACTCATCTCCCTCAAAAGCCTAGATAACCTAAGCATATATTTTCTTCCTTCTTTTTTCTCTTTGTTCTCCTGCCCTGAATAACTGACTCTGTAAAATCATTCAATCAATAAAAAGGCTAGGTTTTGCCTTCCCAGCAGCATCCTGCCATAAAAGCTTGCTCCACGACTCCTGTTTTTTTGACAGTGTGGTGTTGCCTGGTATTTTCTAGATTTCTTATTTCAAATCATGGGTTTGGTTTTGGTTGCTTCTGAACAGAGGATTTCACTTTCTCTCAAGTACTTTTATATCCTCTTCTGTATCTTTGAACTAAGTAGTGGCTGATTTGTAAAGCAGGGGAAACCAGTGGCCTATTTGAATTGTTCAGATCCAGTGGGAAAAGGGAGAAGTTAAAGAAATTCTCTGAAGGAAATTTGGATTAGAGGAAACCAATTCAGACAAGAAATAATATACCTGAAAAGCAGTCATTAAGCAGGTATCTAAAAATTTCTTTCCATTAAGAGATAATGTGTTCTTTTTTGTAATATGTAAAATTGCATCTATATATGTATTATATTATCAAGGTGAATCATGTTTCAATACAATCAAGTCTTTGAATTAGTATTTAATCATTTAGTCATTCAGTAGGCCAAAATTTATTTAGTACCTACTATACACTAGTCACTGTTCAAGCACATGAAATTACATAAAACAAAGGTACCTGCATCAATGAGGCTTTTTATTACAGTAGGAGAAAATTATAAACATATATATATATATAAAATATTGGTAATGATAAAGTTTTTGACAAACAAAAAAGCTATGAGGATAGAATTTTGGCTACCATTTTAGAAACAGTAGCCAGGGAAGTCCATTGCCTTTCATATATAACTGAAAAGAGAGTCTAAATGTAATCTTCTCTACTTGCCAATGAATACTGATACAATTTTGGGTAATGATTCTTAAGAATTCTTTGAAACTTGATAATGACACCTCCCCTATTATATATTAGCTTAAGAGGAACACTCAACATTCCCCATCAGATTGTGTAGGCAATTTGGTACAAAGTATTTTATTTTTCCTAGTCCATAGAACTATAATTCAGCAGCTGACCAAGAATGGTGAAGACTGCAAGTATAGTATTCCTGAGTGGAGAGAGATGGAAGAATGATAGAAACTCAGGAGAAAATTGACAAGGTTTTTAAGCCAGGAATAGAAAAATGGTCTTTTAATCTGCGTCTTGCTATGTACTCCCTGGCTCTGCTTTTTAGAAACCCTCTCATAAGAAATACTAATCAGTGAAACAGACCTGTGCTCCTCTTGGCATTCAGTGTCTGGGTTGTGTGGAATTGAAGATAAAGAATATTTTGTCAGAGTATCAGGTTAGGATGTGGTCTATAATTGGGATTTGGAATCTACATTCCAATAGATATATTATAGTTCAAGTTACATAGGGTTAGTATTAACAGTTGCCAATACTTTCGCTTACTCGCATAATTTTGTATTTAAATTTATAAAATATTTTTTTTCCTTTGGATCCAAAGGTTAAAAAATAATGAAGACTAACTTGGGAAATAACCTTAAGCCATCATACACAAGATTATTTAATTGGTAAAATGGAGTATCAGATTCCAAAAATTGACTTCAATTGCACTCACCGAATCCAACCTATTTGTTCAGTTGGAAGCTACTTTAGAGAGAAGCTACTGAATACATTTTATTAGTATGTTGGGAGACATAATTACCAACAAATCTCACACAAATACGATATCATTCTGTATGGAAGGAAGAAATGAGAAAATGACTGATTTGCAACAAACAAGTTAAAATTATAAAATACTATATAGTTGCTTCTTTAGTTTTTTCCCTTCTAAAATGTTTAAAAGTATCATATCAATGATAAAATATCTCATAAAAATTTAATATCATGATCTATTTTATAGAAAGGAAATTAATTCATACATATTACCAAGTGAAAGTCCCAACTGGTAAAGCTCTTTCTGGAAAAGGTTATTTGTAATGACCAAATTCGTCACTGTTTGGAACCTTGTAAAGGTCACAATAGAAGGTTTTCACTTGTTTTAAATAAAATTCTATATTTAAAAAATAAATATGCTTTTCTTCCATTTCATAGAAATATCAGTGCTGTTTGCACTATAATTTACTTTTTGAACTTCTGACATTTACCCAGCTGACTGTCTTCAGAGGACAATCTCTTGACTGAGAAGCATTCTAGGTAAGAAAACTGTCAATTACAAATTACTGTTTGATGCATTGCAAAGTGTAGGAGCTCTTCATATTTAAAGAAAGACCTTGTTAAATACTTTTGTGTCTACTACTTCTAACTTAAATCTAAAGCAAAGCCTCTATGTAAATTCTGAGCAATTTGACTTACCAAGATATTAAGGAAGAGGAATGTTTCAATTAAAAAATAATTGTGCTATAAACTAGTAGTAATTTCTAAGTTCATAAAATATTGAACCAGATCTTAAATATTTTGAACGCCTCAGAATTATAAGCTTACATATAAGCTATCTATATCTGAATATACTTAATTCATGAGTATTGAAATCATGAATTGGAATATTATGATTATTTATATATAATTTGAACTAGCAGTAAATTGTTATTTTATATACATAGTGCAAATGAATAGTTTCAATTCCTGGTTTATATCTATTCTAAAAAAATATTTTAATACATATATTGCAAAAGTAAAGGAAATATTTTCTAAGAGTAATATAGATATAAAAGAAAAAAGAAAGCAGTGGAAAAAACAGATTGCTAAAGGTGAATGAGGTACCTCTTGATCTAATGAAAAAGAAAACAACCAATTATGATCCAAAGAATCATTTGAATATGTTAAATATGTCTAATTTCATTGTTCAGATTATGCAGATATCTACACTCATCAAAATGTATACATTAAATATGTGTAGTCTATTATCAACAAAGATGCTGCAATATTTTAAAGAAAATTTATGCCTTAAAATGTATCTCTTTTAGGTGTTCTATGTTGTATTTTAGGGTAAAAACAATTATTGTTCAATTTACTGTTGTTTTTGCAGAGGTGAGAATAAAAAATTATTTGGATGTAGATGTGTAAAAGTAAAAATATATATGTCTGTTGGTTATAACAAATGCTACAATGCAGAAATGTTGATAAAAAGATATATACATGTATATTTAAGTCTGAGAGTTGTAGAATATTTATGTATGTATTCCTAATATCCAAATTCCAAATAAATACATATATTCATATCTTTGTGTGTGTGTGTATATATATACATATATATATATGTATATATATATAATGCATACAAACCTGTGTATGTTTGTGTATCCTAGAGAACTCAAATGATTGTTCTTGTGGCATTTTTTTTTAAAGATTTATTTATTTATACATACAGCTGGGGTACAGGCCAGAGGTGTGGAGTGGTGAGAGGCTTCACCAGAGACAGAGTGGGGAGCAGAACAGGCAGATCAGAAATACACTGCTGAGGGGAGCAGCGGGCAAGGCAGGAGAGGTCTGCCGCACCATGTGGGATTCTCCCCGGCTGGGCGTGGAACTCCCATTGCCACTGCCAACAGCTCCACAGCACAGCGCTTAACCGCTGTGCCACCAGGGAGGCCCTCTTGTGGCATTTTTATGAATGTATTATGATCAGTCTTTTTTATAGTCAAATAAAAGTTCTATTTCATCTCTATAATAGTCACAAAATTTATAAGTTACTTTAGAATGTACTTTAAGTATGATTTTACAAATGAAGTCTGGCTTGCATAATGAAAAAGTATTCATTTAGACTTTAATATATTCGTTCAAAATTATTTTGTTATGCAATAAACTGGGTTATGATCTCAAATAGGCCAACAGTTCTGTGCTCTAGGAGATTATAATCTCACTGAGACACAAGTAAACAGGTATTTTAAATACAGCATAAGAGATAATATAAAGAAAGTAAGGTTGGGGGGGCATCAAAGGAGTAGTTGGTGGCTTTCAAGACCATATAACTATTATACTAGATCATAAAAATATTAGCAGGAATGGGCTAAACAGATAGTGAGTAGTGTTGAAGTTGGCAGAAGTAGTACCAATAAATGACTCTAGTAGTGTTGCAATGAAAAGGCCAGGGAAATACAGAAGTATGGCATTTGCACATTTGCAATTCCCTCACTTCCAAAGTGTTCTTTTTTGATTGCTAGCCACCAACTCTAAAGTTTCCTCTAAAGAGTTTGAAGGACATTAGATAACAATTTCCATATATTGACCACAATGATTTCTGTGCACTCTTGTATGGGCATGTTGTTTTTTCTTTGGGCAAGTGAAACTTTTTATAGCATATTTTATGTTCGCGTTCCTAATTCCAGTGAAGGAATTTTCACCTACCGTAAAATCTGGTAACAAACAATTCAAACTATGGCTTAAATAACAAATTCTCACAATCAAGACGTTACTTTCTAGGGGTGATTATTATGCCATTGCCAATTACAAACTGCTAATCAAACTTTCTCTTTCTGGGGGCTAAATTCTATGTATTGCATCCCATTTTAGAGCACATGATTATTAAGTCAGATACCTAAAACACGCTGCAATATTATGATCACAAGTATGTTTTCATTCATCTGTTTGTTCTTCCTTACTATTTCTCTGAACTTTTGCTAGCATAGAGGTTATCCTTAACTAAAATGTTTATCAGAAAAGTTTCAAAATGGCCCATGTTAATAAAATCATCAAGCATTCCCTTATAGGGATGACAGGCAGACTGCTCATCTATCAAGAGTGTTTCCTGAAGTGGCACAGAAAGCCAGGAGTTCTAGGAACAATTCCAAATGTATTTTTTTTTATAGTAAGGTTATAGTATCATGAACTTTCTGTCATTTCAAGATCTATCCAATTTGTGATATACCCTAGCCTGTTCATCCTCAGAGAACCCCTTGTCTTATAGCATGCCAACACTTGAAGATTCTCTTGTAACTTTGAACGGATAACACCCCCAAAATTTTTTTCACTCTGTAAGCTGTCCTTGTCACCTAACAATGGGAAAAGAGAAAAATATCCCTGAAGTTCCAGTTAAAGACCTTCTCTGAAATATTTTACATGTGTTCATCTCTTTTTTCCATTTTAATTTCATATTTAAGCAGGTTTTCATGTATTTTTGTAGAAATTACTAACCAAAGAGTGCTAGTACTGACCAGTTTCACCAAATTGTGGATCTTGAGTTACAAGAAACCCATTCAAACATCTGTGTACTTCCCATATTGCACAATCAGAATGACACCATTTTGAAAGAGATATAGCAAACAACGGGTGTACATACTTTTAAGAGCAATGATAATCACATCTACAAACTTTTAGAGTTTGCTTTTGGGCTGAAATGAATCAAATGTTGTTCTCTCCAGTCATTTAGGAAATCAATCATATTGAACCCACAGGTGTTGCACACCGTGATTTTTCCATCGGGTTTATGTTGAGTAACAAAATCACCCCTCTCTGACACTGTTCACGGCACTTTTTTTTTTTATGTGCTCTGTACCTCTGCTACTGCAGACACAAATCCTCAACCTGAGGATGTTATGATAGAAACCTGGTATTTGAGAGTGATTTTCCATTGACAGAGTATCTTCTAGCAAGAAAGCCAGAGTAGACAGAGAGCTGTCATCAATAATTTTGATGATGCAACTATTAGGAGATGTCATAAATATCTACTACTGAAAGACTTGAAAAACTTGGCAGGAGTAAATATTATTTGAATCAGTCATTAACCTGTGCAGGAGAAAGTAATTTTTGTCCCCACTGAATACCAAACTCAGAGTCTATGCCACCAATCCTAAAACTGTGCATGTTGGTCCAAGTTAGAAATCAGACTTTAACCTTCATATAGCCAGATTAGGAAGAAGAGAGCAACACAGAAGATGGGTAGGAGCTGATCCAATAAATAAAACATATCATATGCTATGTCTCCTAAGAATTAATATTGGACAAAGAAAGAGAGGGACTGAATTTCAGTTTTGGTCCACTAAGATAACTTAGACTGTGTGTGCTTAATAACATAATAAATTATAATTTGTGTTGTTTTTAACACCATTTCATTATGGTTTTTAGCTTTCTTTTTAGACAATTTTGAAAATTGAGATTTATTTTTCATTAGCTTTAATTAGCACAGAGTATTGAGTTTTTACTTTTTTCTGTCTATGGATGGTTCATTCTTCAGGGATGGGGGCCATGTGTCTTTGTATGTCTTTGTTCATTCTCCAAACTAAGGGATTGGTACATAACACCAGATAGGCAAGTATTTGGCAAATGACTGCAATATACCAAGGAACACCTTAACTTAAAGATTTAGTCCTCAAAGTATGTAAGTTTTTATTGCAAGGCAGATAAATACATTAATGTTTATAGCCATAAATTCTGTGACTGACACTACAGCCAAGAATTCTTAGGCTGTAAAAGAAACAAACTAGGACATCAGGAATTGCCAACCTAGAGGAGATAATATTTGAACTGAGTAATAGCAATTCAATTTGGAAAACATCTCCGAAAAATAAGTCAAAAATATGTGACAAAGGAAAAAACTTTACTATGGAGTACAAACTAAATAAAATGTGTGGACGACCAGAGAAAGAAAACAACATAAAGCATTTGGGAAATGGTTTGAAGTTGCATGTAGCTGGAGGAAGAGTTCTGTAGTGTGTTTCTGCAAATGACTTTATGCTGGGATTATAGACATTCTATCTCAATCATGAAGGGTAAGCAATTTTAACTGGAAACAGGGAACTTAATTCTCAATGTTATGGGAGAAATAAAGAATTTGAACAAAGCAAAAGACACAATCCAATTAGCATTTATAATGACCACTCTGGCAGCAGAGAGTAGAGCTTTGATATAGCCAGACTGGAGGCAGCAAGACCAGTTAAGAGATAAAGTACACTTTATAATTACATTAGAAGTAAGGCACTTTGGCTAATCATCACATTTTAATTGTTTAATATAATTTCATTGATGTTTGTATTAAAATATTTATTACAAAATCAACCTGGAAATTCTTTTAAGATTTCCTGAAACCCCATCCTGTGATAAAAAACTCCTTTTTAATTGGAGGGAATTACATTCATTTTTGTTAAATAAAAAGGCTATATTTTAAAATTTTAATTAGAAGTGGTGATTAATATAAAGTATTACAATTTGCGTACTAGATATCCTGGGCTAGATAAAGTTTGTAGCCTTATTCAGAGGCCAGACACATTTTTGAAATTTCTTCCAAAGCAAATAAAAGTGTTTCTTTCAAATTTCTCCCATCAGTGACTTTAATTAGTGATTAGTGGTTATTGCTTGTGGTTTCTGCATTTCCTCTATTAATGAAAGGTCACAAACTAATGATTACTTTAAAATGTGCTAAAATGAGTCATCCTTAAAAAATAACTTTTTGTTACTGCTCTATGGGTGTTGCTCTAAAAAATAAAATGGAGGTAAGCTGAGAAAAATGAAAACTGTAAGATTGAGCTTTTATATAATTTTTTTCTTGTGAGTGGGAAAATATATTCATCAGAACCATACCCCAGAAGTGTGACAGTACTAGTTAGCTATACAAGAACTTGGAGTATAATATTATGTAAAATGTAAATTATTAGTCAATTCAGAGTAGTCTAAAAGGACAACAAAGTGACATTTCAATTTAAACAGAACCTGCTATAGCCAACCTTAATCAGATGTTCTAGTAGATGAGTGGAAGGAAAGTATTGCATATTTCTTAATCTAAAAGAAAACCAATTACCATGACAAAACAAAATGAAAATAACCATGAACAGAATGAAATTGAATATAAATATGGTATTCTACATCACAGATTTACTCTAGTGTTGTTTTCTTTCAAATATTTGATCAGAATATATATAGTACATAACATGTATACTATTTATATAATATTTATTATATATTACACACATGCTTACTACAATATAATGACTACTGTACAACTCTTACTATGGGCAAGGTGTTGTGTTTTCATGAGTGATATAGACTGAATTCCTAATGTAATCATTCACCAAATGTTCATTGTCCTACTAGTCTGTATTAGTCTTTATTCTACATACTGAGGATTTATTTCCAAGGGGGGGAAAAATAGCTTATAACTGGCTTGGGAAGGAAAAGTGAAATTAATCAAATAATCTCAGTAGAAATGATAAATTGACAACTCTACTAAGTGGTATGAAAGAGCTATATGACATACATATGTGAGGGATTATTCTAATCAGAAAGGTCAGGGCAATCTTCCCCGAGGAAGTTATACTTAGCTGACATCTGAAGAATGAATTGGACTTAAGTTAAATGAGTTAGGGGAGAGCATCCAAGAAAAGGAAGCCTATGTAAATTGCCTGTAGGAGGAGAAATCATGATGAGCACTATGAAGTCAAAAAAGAAGTCTGGGTGACTAAAGTGAAGAGACTTTAGGGAGGCAAGATTTCAGTGGGAAATTATTGAGGAAACTGAAGCAGCTGTGGGAGAATTTGTAGGAGAGAAACTCAAAAGATAATATTAGATTCTTATTTTAAACCCATCTCTTTAGCTATCATTTGGAAAATAATAGTCAGAGTAGCGGGTCTATCTCCGAGGAGATATGTGAGGCAGAGATGAGCACCAGTAGTGATTACAACTCTGAGGTTGTTTGCAATTACCTTGGAAAAGAATACAAAGTGAAAGAGGGGAGGATTTTTCCATTGAGTCTAGAGGATCTCTAAATTTGCTGGCTAGGTAGAAGGTAAGTCTACCGAAAAAATAGGGAAAAAGTGGCCAGAGGATTAGAGGGGAAAAAAAATAGGATGAAATCATGTCATGAAAATAAAATGAAGAAAAGTGTTTTAAAACAGTGGTTAACTTCATCAAATAATCTAGAGATATGAAATAACTGCTTCAACACTGGTAATACTATTTCATGGAATCATGGTAGTGGAAGCCATGATAGCATGAGTTGAACTGTAAGTTGGAGAAAGAAAGTTGAGAGTTGAGGAAAGGTCGCTGTATATAAAGAAGAGAAGAGAGGTGAGTCTGTAACTGAAGAAAAATGGAAGGCATAATAAAGTTTGGGTTTGGTTTTTCACCTTGATTTTTGTTTGTTTCTTTAATTAATAAATTTGACTATATTTAGGATTTCTGGGGTAATACATTGGATATATAAAAGTAAGTATAGGCTTGTCAGAGAAGGATAAATGCCTACAGGCACAGGCGTGGGTGGGATCGACAGACCACAAGAAAGGTTTTATTTAAGTTGAGAACATAGAGAAAAACTCTACTAGTCAAATGGGGTGTAAGGATATACAGGGATGGTCAGGGAAACTTCATCTGGTGTCTTTTTTGTTTGTTTGTTTTATGTAGTAGAGGATGAGGCACAGGGGAGATTTACAACTGATTCAGCCAAAGTCGGGTTTAAAATGAACAAAGAAAGTTTCATGGGGTATGGATAAGAATGTGACCAGGAAGCCTAAGCTTATGATGAGCAAACAGATTTGAAAGATTGAGACAATGTAGAAGGATCAGGAGAAGGAATAAAAGTGGTGATTAGATTGCATAAAAGTGGTAGTGAAAGTACTTAAATAAGTATTCTGAAAGGACAAAGGTAACAAAGAGATAGTTTGTAAACAAACACATTATTCTAAGAGATAAGGCAATACTTCTAGAGTAGAAAGAAAAAAGTTGAAGATTAAGTCAGTGTAGTACTTAAGAATTGAAGGAATGGACATGCAGTGCTTTAACTGGTGGTGACAATATTTGAAGTAAGAGTTAGGGTTGATTGTTGTAGATAAAGAAAGTGTCATTGAAGGGAGTCCCAGAAAGGAAGGAGTAGCAGACTGTCATAGAGAATGATAACCAGTTCAGTCCTCCAAGCACAGGCTCTGAAAGAAGTAGTTGGAAAGGTTAAGCTAGGTGCAGATTGCATAGGGCTTTCATGAAAGCTAAGACATAAATGCAATTATTTTATTTTAAAAGCTTCCATAGTAAAAACTTAAGACAGCAGAAGTTTCCAAAGAATATGTGAAAAACAAATAATAGACCAAAAATAGAATGTATTTAGCCAGATCTTTTCTGGATTAAAAAAGGCCATCTGTAGGTCTGCCAAAGAAAGAATGATCAAGTGCCATAATAAAAATATCAACACAGATACACTTTGCTTCATTAAACACTGATTACCATTGACAAGTGAACCAAAATATTGGCCTTTTCCAAATGGCATGTTGTATAAATTCCTGAAGCAAAAATCTGAAATTTGATCGTCAATGCAAAATCAAATATATAAGAGGCATCTGGTAATTTTAATAAGTTTAATCACTGGGCACAGAAAGAGGGACTGCTTTAAAAGTGACATATTCAAAGTAAACTGAACCATGAGCATAATCAAAGTCCTGGGTGGAATCAGTGACTCCATTTCTCTTTTTCACATCCAGAGCATGTTAGAAATGAAAATGGTAAAGAGGCTGAAAGTAATTCCAAGGTCTTCCAAATTTTGTCCTTAATCTGGATGTGAGGACAGAGAAAGAGGTGCAAATTGCAAGTCAGAGCAGGAAACTTTGCTACTTTTGTTTTATCTGGCAAAACTCTTCTGGGAAAGAAATTGAAACCAAGATTAAAATGAGTCCTTGATAATCCCAAATTGACCATTTCTGATAGGTTACAGAAGATGAATTGACAGAGTAAATGCAAGCATATATTTTTTTTTTTTCTACATATCCAGAAAATGCCATTTTATCTCAGGGTTGGAAAGACATTGAAGGTCATCCCTCTGCTCATATCACATAATGGAAGGTGAATCTATCTATATTCTATTCCCTTTCATCTGAAATAGTTTCCCTTTAAATAGGCACTTAAACATGACCATACTGTAATATCTTTACAAAGAAATTCATTTTCTTTTTATGATCCATGTATATTATATACAGATATGCCAATATATAGTAACACATGGAAATTTAATTTTTCCAAATTTTTTAATAATCCATGATCAAATTTCTCTTTGTCTACAACTAAAATATCAACTTAGCAAATTTAAATGTGTAGGAAATCATTTGGCATGAAAAACATACTTAAGAAGCTTCTTTCTGGCAGTTTAGAATTACCATTTTCTTATAAACAGAAAAACTGTTCAGTTAAAATGATCCTTTTAGATGCACTGAAGAAGATTTGAAGTACCATATATTAGCAACACTTTATTATCCATTGGCTTTTGTTACAGTATATACTTGAGACGATGTCAATTCTTTACGATCTATATCTACATTTAATTTTCAATCTCTTAAAAATATTCTAGGCTTCCTATATTTTGTAGACTCAGTTGACTTTATATACAAATAAAATCATTTGATTCAGTTTCATTATATCATACAATATGAAAAAAAACTATTATTTACTAAAATTGACTTCAAAATTCTACAATTCTTTTGAACTTTCTTGTAAAGTAACAGCTTTGAAATTATCATTCCAGATGAAGTAATACACAGTGACAATCTTAATTTAATAATTATACAAACAAAGTCAATTAAATCAATGCTTGAGATCATTTTATTCCTTTCAACAACACACGAATTTAATATATTGAAAATCAAAGCTGGAATTTAACAGAGAAAGCCATTTAGATGT
Organism: Scalopus aquaticus; assembly: GCA_004024925.1. Lineage (NCBI taxonomy): Eukaryota > Metazoa > Chordata > Mammalia > Eulipotyphla > Talpidae > Scalopus > Scalopus aquaticus. Next base: position 11,255 of record PVIJ01004926.1, on the reverse strand, counting down.
AAACACTAGCTTGATTATGATGCCTCAGGATCCGAGCAGTCTATCATGCAAAACCAAGGAAACTGAAAACCATACAGCTGTCAATGGCCTTGAGGAACTAGAATTGTGTGGAAACTTTACTAAGAACCCTGCTGCCCAGAGCTGCCAGCACACACAAAAAAATAGAAAACCACTTCATCTTACAGTACTACTAAGCTTCTCAAATATTTTCTCTTGTTGACCAGTTATCTTTGACAAGTTTGGGAAGAAAAACTGCAAAATCTCATTAATATTTTGACAAATATATAACTACTCAGAAAATGATTAATAATCTGAATTCATTTACCCACTGGGCATGTTTACATCTGAATAGACCAATCAGAGAATTACATTCATACTTTCAGCATATGGAAGTTCCTGTCAGAATAAAGCAGCTACTACAGTACACTTTCTAAAAGTCTGCTTTGGGCTACAAAAATAGCATTAGTTGGTGAAGAAAGAGGCATTAAAAAACAAACATACTGAGATTTCTTTGCAAATTTACTTAATTTAAAACAAAATCTTGAAAGAAATTATGTATTTTGTAATTTAGATATTCAGAAAATTAAGACGATTAAATTGTTATGAATAAAATAATTTTTGCTTTAGGGGCATCCCTGGTGGCACGATGGGTTAAGCGCAGCACTATTAAGCTATTCAGAGCAACTGCTGCACGAGTCCAATACCCAGACAGGGAGTTTCCCAAATGGTACAGCAGACCTCTCCTGTCTCACCCGCTGTTCCCCTCAGCAGTGTATTTCAGTAGATCTGCCTGTTCTGCTCCCCACTCTGTCTCTGGTGAATCTTCTCACCACCCCACACCTCCGGCTTACACCCCAGCTTGTATACATAAAGAAATCTTAAAAAAAAAAAGAATTTTTGCTTTAAAGTATTTGCTGATTGTTTTACCTTTTATTCCTTTTCTTAGTTTCTACAATTGCATTGCTTTGTAAAATCCAGTTTTAATTTGAATGCCACAGAAGACCCTTTTTGATCAGGAAAATAGAGTTGAAATACAAGAAACACTTGATTAAGAACTGTGGAACAGATTTACATACATAATCCTGAGAGATTAAGACAATTAAGGACATACACACAAATTATAGCAGTCACTTATGTACATGACCTTTATATTGTCATATATGCAAATATATATTTCTTAAGATGTCCTAGAAGAAAAATGCACATACAAGCACATTTATTATTGTATAAAGTGGGATACCAATAATGTTCTTGACGAAAGTATAAATTTATTCTATACTTTTATTAGGATATTTTACTTTTCAACACAGGGTCTTATTTGACCACCTGGAAAACTAATTCTAGAAATAAAGTTTGGTTTTGATTATTATAGAAATAAAGATAGCTAAATGAGGGAAATGTATTTACTTGTGAGCATTGAGGGAGAGTAACTGTCCATTGGTTATTTTACTATGTAGTTTTCACCTCTGTGGAATGCTGGATGAAGCTAAGTAAGAAGATAATTAAATTGTTTTTTAAATTGAAACATGATGGCTACTGATAATTTTGAGGTGAATATATTAGGAGGTGTAGTGGGGTGGGAGCTCAAGTGGATATATTTAGAGGGAGATGAGGAAGGTGTTAATGAAGAATTTTAAATTTGAGTTGGAAGATATCAGCAGGATTTAATGTTGAGTTGGAATAATGGAGACAAAGATATTAATAACTTCAGACTTATAACTCAATGTTATAAGAATGAAAGATTCTGTGAAGCAAAGTATGGGTGGTAGGTCAAAACCACAAATTAAGAAGATGGGGCACACCATCTGCTGTAACAAGAGGAGAAAACACAGTAGGCTTGTAGATAGAAAGTTGAGGAACATATTTTGCATTTGATGGTTTCTATTTTCTAAGTGATGTATAAAGTGAAGGAATTAGTTTAGAATGAAAGGATAAGACTGAAGGTGTTTGATGAAAAATAGGTATTATCTCCCTGCCTTCAGAGCTATGCACCAAAAGGGAACATGTACAGCTAAGCATATAATACCATAGTCCCTTTCTACCTCTCCACCTTCGTACATCAGTCTGTTTCTACCAGCACAGTATTTTTCTTATGCTTTACTTTCTGTCATTGGGCAAGATGATTTCTCTCTCTTCAGGACTTAATAAAAGATCCATCGTTTCCCATGAAGCCCTTTTCTACCAGCAAAAACATTTCAGGTCTCAGCAAAAACATTTCCTAATCAGGGAAATATTAGACAGTGTTTATAAAGTTCCCCAGTGTCTTCTATATTATTACCATTTCACTGTTTTTATAATGTTATGCCTACTGGAGTAAAGGTGTGCAATATTTATTTGTTTCATGAATAACTGTAATTACTTTCTTCTATTTCTTGAATTCTTATTTATTGACCCATTTTTTGTCTGCTCTTATGTTCACACCCAAATATAAGACACAAAAAAGTAAGATCTGTTTCAAATTTTTCACTAACTCTACCACATAGCTCAGTTCCTAGTACAAGAGGTTACCAATGCGTATCTGTTGGACATATGAACAAAGCATGGAAAAATGCTAGCCTATTTTACAATGATTTTGCTAAATTAAATATGATACCAGTTAGCTTAAATCGCTGTTATCTTCTCCAAAATGATGTAGCTTTTCAGGTACCTGGGTCATTCAGAAATGGGAAATTGTCAGCAGAGAATGAGACAAGTGAGTTCATGGTATTTGCAGTGGATTGATTATAATGACTGGGATACTGGAGGTCAAGAAAAGTGACTGGTAAGAAAGTGAGCGAGAACTGTGATTAATGTATTGGTAAAGTTCAATGTAACAAAAGAATTAGGCTTTAAAATATAATTAAACAGATGAGATTAAAAAAATAGCAAAATGCTGTTAGAGAGGGAAATATTTGAAAGAGACCTCAGAAGTAGTACAGCTTCTGTTAATTATAAATTGTGAACATAGCTTTTGCATCATAGGAAATGAATGACTGAAATAAAGTGAAATAAATGTTCACTGGAGGTAAAGAAGCAAAGAAATCAAGAGTACAACCATTTGGAATGTTGGAATGTTTGCAATGTTTCTCTCACTTAAATATTGAAGCTACGAGAAAGGAGACAGGAGTACGGATGCAGAGAAAGGCTATCACTTATAAATTCAATTATTTTGTTAATGAGAAGAGTGAGTATGATGTCAAGATAATCAGGCGGAGAAGAGAAATAGTGCATTAAAGAGATGCACAGTATGGACTTCAAAAGAGTAAAACTTCTGTGGCCATTATTGTTTTGATTTTTACATCTGAATACTTTTCAAAAGGGGTAAAATAATTTGAAAGTTATCACTATGAGAAAGAAGGACGCACTACAAGTTTCAGCTTGAAATATAGGAGGCAGAAAATTAGAGGGAAAAAAAAAGCACAAAGACTGCCTCGATTAAAAGGGACAGCAGCGGAAATGGCAGGGAGTAGCCAGATACAGAGAAAGACTGGTGGAGATAAGGTTGCTATAATAGATAATAGCAAGAGGATTGTGATTTGAATGAGGATTATCATCACACATTCTTGAATGGAAATAATAACTTGTTTTATTGATGAAAGCATTGAAAAGAAACTCTGCCCTATCAGTATTCATAGTGCCCTCTAATCTAAAAATTACAAGTCATCAACAGGGGAATAATTGTCCTTGCTGAGTCAAAAGTTAGTTGCTTTGTCCAACTTCTTACTTATTTATATCCCACTCAAAGCAAAGAACAGTAATGTCAGGTACACAGCCGGACTTCAATAAGCATTTGTTCAATGAATAAATACCATTTGACATTATATACTCTTCCTTGATTATCTACTATTCCTTGATGATCTGCTACTTTTGATTACCTGCTATTTCATGATTATTTCTTAACTACTTATTCCTTTACTCTTGAATACCATTGAAGGGGGAAAAAAGCACATTTTCGCAAGCAGTTCCAATTTATTGTTTTTCAGCTATTTCACATGCCAATAACTCCCTATCATGTAACAGATGCTGTTTCTGCTTTGTGATATCTGCGCCTAATTTTGCTAAAATTGCTATCCATCATCAATTCTAGGAGCCCCATGGCATCTTGTGACATTTGAAGATCAATTACTACTAGAGTCAATTATGAAAAGCATTGTTTTAATGGACCTGTAATTGATATTAGTATTTTCTATTTTAAGAATTTGCTCAGAATATTCACATTATTGTTTTCAATCAAAGCCATAGAAAAGCCTAGATCTAGTTCAGAAAATTGTTTAAATGGCTCTATTTTCAAAGAACACTTTTTTTTAAGGTTTTGACAAAAAATGAAAATTAACTATATACTTGTTGATAAAAAAGGGAAAATCTTTTATTCAGTTTTTTTCTAATGTTATCTCATAAAAATTCTATTTTATCACTGACATAGTATCTAAAAAATGGATCCACATCATCATTTAACACTTTTCTTTGTATTCTTGAGAAAATTAGCCTAATAAAGCTCCCGAGTCATGAAATTATTCTCAAAATTACCTTTGTTGTACTCATAGTACAGTCATTTATAGGTCTTATTATGGCATGAAATCCTTGTCTCTGTTAAGAATTTAATGGTTTTATATTTTAGTGGAGTAATGACGGTTTATAACACTGTATATGATTCTGAGGTATAGGATCATACCTCTTCAGGTATATATTATCTCACTATACCCACCACCAAGACACCTCACCCATAGTCCAATGTGATTTTTTAATGTTTAATAAGTATTCACATTTACTAAATGCAAAATTTCTGTTGTTGTGACTTAGAAGCAATATGATGCAGTAAAAAACAAAAATAATGAAGTTTGAACATTGGGTGTACTAATGCATGTTTTATCAAATATTTTTTAATATTTAGGGACTAACCAAAAAAGTATGATGAAATAATATAGAAAAATTGAGATGTGGTTCCAAAAATAGGTATTTATAGTTTGTTAAAGAATTCAAGCAAATAACAAAGAAATGGAATTGTGAAGTGATAAATTACATGGGCACATATTAGGATGGCAAGATATATTACAAATTTCCCAGTTTAATTTTATTTCAGATAAGCAATTATGGTTTAATAAGTATGGCCCAAATGCTGCATTAGAGATATACTAGTTATGCCTAATTAGGCAATCTTAGCACATGTAGAGAATGGATCCAAGCTAAACTACTTTTTTTATATAAGGAAGCCTTCACCCAGACTCTGTCAAAAAAAAAAAAAAAAAAAAAAGAACCCAATGCATTCGGAGGGCTACAGTGATTTAAGAAGGAATGCAAGCATGGCAACATGGAATTGGTAACTGCACTTTAACTTATCCACATTTAGGGCCTCCCTGGTGGCGCAGCGGTTAAGCGCTGCGCTGTGGAGCTGTCGGCAGTGGTGACACAAGTTCGACGCCCGGCCGGGGAGAATCCCACATGGTGCGGCAGACCTCTCCTGCCTCACCCACTGCTCCCCTCAGCAGTGTAGTTCTGATCTGCCTGTTCTGCTACCCGCTCTGTCTCTGGTGAGCCCTCTCGCCACCCCACACCTCTGGCCTGTACCCCAGCTTGTATGTATAAATAAATTAAATCTTTAAAAAAAAAAAAAAACTTATCCACATTTAACTATTCTGATTTGATTCTTATAAATAGTACCTGGTTTAAAGTGTGCAGTTTAAGTTTAATTTGCAAGGGTCAGATGAAAATGAAATTGACATATTAATACATATATATGTATATAATATATATGTATACATATATACATATTATATGTATACATATAAGTATTATATGTATATAATATACCTGAGAAATGATGATTCTGTAAATGGGAATGATGGCAATAATGGAAGAGTAGAGGAAGCACTAAGGAGACAATGGAGCAAATTCAGCATCCACTTAAAAGTTATCAGAGGATTTTGTAATTGCTCAAATGGAATAAATACAGGATCCATCTGAAAGTTATCAAAAGGATTCTGTGGTTGATCATATGAGGGGGATAAAGCAGAGGGAAAGGTTCAGGATAACAAGTAGATTTCTAATTTATCTTACAGGATTATTAAATTGCATATTTAAGCTCGGAAACAATGAGAAAAAATGCAGGGGGCAGTGGCATTGCGATGTGGGGAGGTATGTAGAGTATGAGGAGCATTTGGAACCACCAAGAGATTTCTAGTGGGTAGTTCTTTAAACGTCAGTGAAGCCCACTGATGAGAGATTTGGGCTTCAGCAATAAAATGGGGTATTGTTATTTTACAGATAAATAATCATCTGATTCCAGATGACTCAAATCATCATGAGTTCATGTCAAAATTCCTGGACTCCAATCAGAACTACCAAATCTAACTTTATCACAAGCATCCAGATGATTCATATATACACAGAGAAATTTGATAATCCTTGAAAGAGATGATAGTTGAAGGGCTACACCCAGATAATCTCATTCAAGGACAGTATACAGTTATAAGAGCAAATAGCTTAGAATGATATGGAATATTATTAATAAAAGAAACAAAGACTCTAGGGAGACTTATGTACCACCAGAGAAAATACAAGAAACAGATGCAGATGGTGTTAGGTGTTATAAACCAAGGTTATAGTGTTTCAGATTTACATGATTCAAGTTAAATCTTACAAAATATACTGTACTGAAAATCTCATTTTTACTTAGGCTGCATGCTACATGCTTCAGACTGGTTGCTTAACCTACAAATCTCCAGTACTTACCAAATAATATGTTCTCAAAATTTTTTGTTTAATTAATGTATGAAAATGTTCAAGCCTTGGTAATGACAAACTGTACTATTTGCCATAAATAATATTCCTCCAGATGGAAGCTCTTCTGAGGGAAGAGATACATTATAAAAATAACTTTGTAAATTTTCTATTAAATATCTGAGACAAACATTGTTTTCTAACTAACTTTCGCTAACATGTAAATATTACCCCAGAAATGATGGTTATTTTATACATACATATTTGAAAATTGAGTCCCATAGCAAAAAATGTCATATGTTCTTACAAAAATGGAACTATCTTTTTAACTATTGTTCAATACAGTAAGAAATAATTTAGTAAGATATTAATATGATTCTATTATATTGCTTTATCTCGATTCTTTGATTTCCTCTGTTATAAATATCCATATTGGAGATAAGTGCAGCACCTTTTCAGGTATACATTAGATAAGTTGGCATATATAACTCAAGGCTCTGTATTTCAAAACACTCTTACCAGGATTCAATTTTTAAAGAATGAAAAAAAAAAAAGAAATGAAAGAAGAAGGCACAAAATGTCTTGACATATTATATCTCTGTCAGTATATTAATGTGTCTAGCTTTTCAGCATCTTCTATTTCAATTTTGATTTGGTCACTGAGTGCTGTTTAATTCACCACTTCCATTTTAAACAGAATCCATTTCCCAGGCACCTTTCAATGCCACTAAAATTTTAATTTGTATTTATCTCCATTATTTAGCAGATGAAACTGTAACATAAATGGTGAAGTAAATACTAGAATGTTATAAAATTATTATAATAAACACTCTAGGTATCACAAGAAAAGACCTTCTGTACTAGGAAGGAATATTCATGTAAATGAAACTTCCCTGTATATTAGTATTTCAGTCAAAAGAAATGACTTCCTTTCCCCCTTAGGTGGAAAGGATGAATCTGCATTTAAATGAAAAGATAAATCCTAATTCAGATCTCAGCTACTGGAATCAACAAAAATAAATCAAATGTTGGATGAAAAATTGCCTTTAAAGTTATATTGAATTACACATATATGACGATTTAGATCTCAAGGGCATCGGATTCTCTCAAATTTCTGACCACTTCTAAGTAGTTAAAAAAATATTCATTTGGTAGTTCATTTTCATTTCATTTTTAATTACATTCCTGGATATAAAGAAAAAAAAACATGTATCTTTAAAATAGTCTTGTTGTAAATATTACTTTTCATAATACTATTCACTGAAAACCACCTTCCAGAAACCTGTAAAATAATAATGAAAAGCTACATGTGAAGGGAGTCCTATAAGATGCCATTTATATTTATATTATCAATATGCTTATTTCAAGATCAAACCAGATATCAATCAGGTTAGATAGTATCCCAAACTTAAAATTTCTACCAGTATGTAATTCCTTGAAAGCTGGGATATTATTTAGTTTGCCAACTTATCTCGCCCTGATAAAGAGTATTCAACATTTTGCAGATGTTCCATAAAAGTGTTTTGAATAAATGAAAAAACTAACAGCTTAGATTTTCCCCAATTTCAAAATGTTAACATTAACATGGACTCTAGTAACTGCCAATATATTAGAAATAAAAAGTAGAAGGGACCATGGGGGAAATGGTTGTCTAAGTGTGTGCCACTCACACAACAGAAGTGTGGGGACTACAATTTGTGAAATGCCATATTCTTTGCTTCCAGTACAAAGTGCTGGGTGCACATATAATGTTCAATATTACCTGATTGCATCACAGTGGGCATTAGTGACTACCTCACCTCTTCTGAGCCCCCACATTTATGACAATAGTACACAATTATGCTTTCACAAACTTGGAGTATACTGTTCCATCTCCCATAAGTGCCTTCCCCTTTGTTCATCATTTGGCTAATGCACCACGCCGCTTCTGTATTCTTTGGTAGAGACCATATTTAAATCTTTTTTTTTTTCCATATAGGTTACTGCTACATAAGGAAGGGAATACACATCTAGTTTCCACACTTCCCAACCCCATTTGGATGTGGATGAGGCAATATGACTCCTTTATAATAATGGATAAAATAGAGGGATATATTCTTCTTGGGCAGAGGTGGGTATGTCTCTTCTTTCCCTATCTATGGTTGGGTTCAAAGGATCTGAGCTCTTAGGAAATTTCAGGGCCACAAAAATTAAAAAAAAAAAAGAGCTCATTTAGATGAAACCACCAATAGATTATATGTGTTTAAGAAGTAAGTGTTTAATTTGAAAGCAAACCGGCACTCCTGTATTTACAGTATCTCTATATATAATAGCCAAGATTTGTAAACAAAATAAATGCCCAGGAATGGATGAGTGGATCAAGAGGATGTGGTACATATACACAACGGAATATTACTCATTGATCAAAAAATACAAACTCCTGCTATTTGTAGCAACGTGATAGAGTTGCATGGGATCATTCTAAATGAGGTGAGCCAGAAGGAGAACGATACTACAAATGAAGGATCAAAAAGAGGATGGGAAGAGCATAAGGGACTATAGTGATGGTGCAAGGGTGAATTTGTGATGGAAATTCTTTGGGGTCTACACCTGAGAAAAGAAAACAAACAGTATAAAACAAATAAACAATGATGTAAAATGTATATAAATTAATACAAAAATACCAGATGGTTTCACTTATATGCTAAATCTAAAGAAACCACACAAAGGATCAAAGACAAACTGTAATAGTGACCCATGAAAGCAGAGAATAGATTTGAAACATACAGGAGGGGAGGGTGAGGGAGAAAAGTAGAAAATGAGAGAGAAGGAGTAGAGCATAATGGGCTATGATGGAGGACTCTGGGTGCTTTGGTGGTTGGCAAACTATGGTGACAACACCTAAGGGGAGAAATCCTACATTGTGAAAAAATAAACAAAGACTTGAAAAAAATAAAAATAAAAGACAAATTGTGCAGAGTCATTCTACATTTTGCTGTTGTTACAATAATGCATGTGCCATCTTAGAGAAGTCTCAGTCTCTCCTATCACAGGAAATTTGATTACGTGAATCAAGAAGACCCCTGACCAGAATATTAATTTACAAGGGCATTATGCATCATAGAATAGTATCAGTGAGAAGAAAACCTCCTTTCAGGAGGTGAACTTATGTGAGTGACAAGAAATTTTTTAAAGCTGCCTTGGGAGAGGGCAGCGAGGAGAGGCTAAGGACAGTATTTACAAGAAGTAAAGCTTCTTAACGTGCCCTCTAAGATTGGTGGGTTTGATTAATTATACATTTATTTTACTTTTTTTTTGTTGAAGAATGCAAATTTAGGTTCACAACTGAACTGCCGAGGCAATACAGAGATGAAACAGTCTTTGCCAAACTGATTCTGTGCAGCACACAGTCACAATGCAGGATGTATATTGAATAAATATTTTTTCAATTTTTATTTAAGCAAATTTAACAAAAAAAGCATTTATTTGTCAATGTTCAGTTCAGTGTACAAAATGTTTATGTACTGTATGCTATATCTACCATAATACTATTACATAAACACAAATGCCTTTTCTAAATATGTAAGAAACAGATTTAGAATTAGCATATAGCATTTTCTGGAACATAATGGATTCTGAAATATTTATTAACTGATAATAAAACAGTGGATGTCATTTTTCTCCTGTTACAAAAGTATACACATTTCCATAATTGCACATCCTCTTAGTTCATATTTTGTCAATTAGCACAACCATCATTTTATACATCTTGAAACTTCTTATGTTAACAACAATATTTTTTTCATACTCATTTAAAGCTTATATTCTCCTGCAACCCAGAAGGAGATTGTGGTTCATTTCAGTATCAGCATGTCAGAACTTAGGTGGATCTTCTGCTACATATCATAATTACATGATATACAAAAGTATGTAAACAAAAGTATATAAAGTCATCACTATTTCTAAGAGAAAAATGTAAAGGATAGTTCCAGGCATGCTGAATTTAACAGAATAATAATATTAAGTCATGTTAATTAATAACCTACTGTCAAGCACTGCCCAGTGACTGGGACCAAGTTTCAGAGACTAAGATCACATAGAGGTCACATCAAATCTAGAACACATATCTACTTAGCTTTAAAATATTTGCTTTTCTTATAAAAGCAAATGGCCAACAGATACATGAAAAAATGATCAACATCACTTATAATCAAGGAAATGCAAATCAAAACCACTATAAGATACCACCTCACACCTGTGAGGATGGCACACATTAAAAATACAGGCAACAACAAATGTTGGAAAGGATGTGGAGAAAAATGAACTCTTCTACACTGCTGGTGGGAATGCGAACTGGTCCAACCACTATGGAAAGCTGTATGGTGATTCCTCAGACTGCTAAACATGGAGCTTCCATACGACCCAGCAATCCCACTTTTGGGAATTTACCAGAAGGACACAAAAACACTAATCCAAAAGGATACATGCACCCGTATGTTCATTGTGGCACTGTTCACAATAGCAAAGGTATGGAAGCAACCCAGATGTCCAAAAATAGATGATTGGATCCAGAAGATGTG